>JAVJIF010014924.1:0-119272 GCA_038442645.1 Agave tequilana
GGCACCTCTCCTTTAATTGAAATGTGGTTTTAGTTGATGGCCTCAAGCATAATCTCTTGAGTGTTAGTCAACTTTGTGAGATAAGGTTTTGATGTAGTTTTTGACAATGTTGCTTGTAAGTAATTGATAGAACTTCCAATGTTTGTGTATTTTCCGGTTTTTTCGTGAAAGTAATGTATATATGATAGATATGCTAAATATGTCTTGTAATATAACATGTTTAAAAGCCCTCGATGACGACTCTTGGTTTGGCATAGGAGATTAGGCCACGTTTCATTTGACCATATTCTAGGCTTAACTCTAAGGAAATGGTTAGGGTATTCCTTCAATGAAATTTGAAAAGGACCGAGTTTGTGACGCATGTCAATTTGGGAAACAAACTAAGTCCTCTTCAAATCAATTAAGGATATCATGTCATCACGTCCATTGGAGCTAATCCCATGGATTTATTTGGCCCACACAAACCAAAAGTTTAAGTGGGAGTAGATTTGCTTATGTTTTAGTAGATGATTTTTCGCGTTTTACTTGGGTTTATTTTCTTGAACATAAAAGTCAAACCTTTTCACATTTTCAAGCCTTAAGAAAAGAGTTGAAAGGAAAATGACTCCTCAATAATTAAAATAAGAAGTGATAGAGGAGGTGAGTTCATTAACCTTCCTTTATCACTTTTTGCGAGGAACATGGAATAAAACATGAACTTTCTTGTCCTAGAACTCCACAACAAAATGGAGTAGTTGAGCGGAAAAATCGTACTTTTACAAGAGATGGCTAGGACAATGTTAAATGAATATGGTCTACCACATTATTTGTGGGCCGAGGCGTTCATACTTCATGTTACATTGCAAATCGTGTTTTCCTATGTAAAAATACTACTAAGACTTCTTATGAGATGTATTTTTCTAGAAAACCCAATGTTTCTTATTTCAAAGTGTTTGGTTGCAAATGTTTTGTTTTAAATACAAATTTAATTTGGGAAATTTGATGCTAGATCATATGAGGCTATTTTTGTAGGTTACTCAAATACTAGTAAGGCTTATAGAGTCTTCATATGGTCAACTTTGACTATTGAGGAATCTATTCATGTTAAATTTGAGGAATCTAACAAGTTTGTTAAGAATTGTGTAGAAATTGATGCTTTAGATGAGGTTTGGAGAAAGTGACCTTGGAGGATGCTTCTACCATGGGAGACAAGCAAAGGATGGTGATGGAAGTGAAGCCAAAGTGGAAGAGGCTCAAGGAAATAAACATCAAGCAAATGAAGAGGAGCCTCTCAACCACTACCAAAGGATTGGAGATTCAATCCTCATCATCCCAAGACCTCGTCATAGGTGAAGTATCAAAGGGGTAACCACTCGCTCTAAGATTCCAAGATTTTTGTGGTAATTTTGCTTTTATTTCACACATAGAACCTAAAAATGTCCTCGAGGCCGAGGCCGATTCATATTGGTTCTTGCAATGCAAGAGGAGCTCAATCAATTTGAGCGCAACCAAGTTTGGCACCTTGTTCCTAGGCCCCAAGATAGACCAACTATTGGCACTAAATGGATCTTTAAGAACAAGTTGGATGAATCGGGTAATGTAGTTAGAAACAAGGCTAGTTAGTTGCCCAAGGTTACACTCAAATCGAGGGAATCGATTTTGAAGAAACTTTGCACCCGTAGCACGGCTCGAAGCCATACGGATGACCTTAGCATATGCCTCATTTAAAGATTTTAAGTTATTTCAAATGGATGTAAAGAGTGCTTTTCTTAATGGTTATATTGATGAGGAGGTGTATGTTGAACAACCCCCCGGGTTTGTTGATCCTACACACCCTAATTATGTTTTATAATTAGTAAAGCACTATATGGTTTAAAACAAGCCCCTAGGGCTTGGTATGAAAGATTGTCTTCATTTTTTGCTTTCAATGATTTTAAGAAAGGAAAAATTGATAAAACATTATTTACCAAACATATAGATCTAGATATCCTCATAGTTCAAATTTATGTTGATGACATTATTTTTGGATCTACTAATGTTTCACTTTGCAAGAATTTTGAGTCATGCATGAAAAGGAATTCGAGATGTCTATGATGGGAGAGCTCAACTTCTTCCTTGGACTTCAAATCAAGCAACGTAGTGATGGGACATTCATCAACCAAGCCAAGTACACCAAAGAACTCATCAAGAGGTTCGGGCTTGAAGGATCCAAAGTAGCAAAGACTCCCATGGCAACCACTACAAAACTTGACAAGGACGAACAAGGTAAGGAAGTAGACATCAAATTATTTCGTAGCATGATTGGTAGTTTACTCTATCTTACGGCTAGTAGGCCGGATATAATGTTTTCCGTATGTTTTATGTGCACGTTTTCAATCATGTCCTAAGGAATCACACTTATAGCGGTAAAACGCATAATTAGGTATCTTAGGGCACAATTGATTTAGGTTTGTGGTATCCGAAAACTAACCAATTTACCATGACTAGTTATTCGGATGCCGACTATGCCGGTTGTAGGGTAGATAGGAAGAGCACAAGTGGCACTTGCCAATTCTTGGGCAATTGTCTTGTGTCTTGGTCTTCAAGAAGCAAAATAGTGTAGCCCTTTCAACCGCCGAGGCGGAGTATGTAGCAGCCGGAGCTTGTTGTGCACAAGTACTCTGGATGAAACATACTCTTCTCGATTTTGATTTACATTTTGATCATGTTAAGATTTATTGTGATAATACTAGTGCTATTCACATGACCAAAAATGCTAATCAACATAGTAAAACCAAACATATAGACATTAGATATCATTTTCTTAGAGATCACTTTGAAAAGGGTGACATAGATATTGATTTTGTTTCCACAGATTTTCAACTTGCAGATATTTTCACAAAACCTTTAGATTATGCAAGATTTTCATTTATTTGTGGTGAATTGAATGTATGTAAGATTGATACTTAAAATATCTTAGTTTGTTTTGTTTTGGTTTCTAATATGTTTGTTTTGTTTTGTCTTAAATTTTTTTTTAACCCTTTTTTATGTATGACAAAAAGGGGGGAATATAAATAATATAAGTATATATAAGTTTGGAAAAATATATGGAGGAAAATATATGGTTTGTCTTAAATTCGTTATTCCTTATGATAGTTTATTTTTTTTGGTGATGATATTTTTCAATGCTTACATAGTTGTTCATATTCATGTTAAATACATAGCATTGTTTAAGGGGGAGCTTTCCAAGCTCTTTCCTCTTTTATTTGTTTAATAACTCATATGTTTTGTCATCATCAAAAAGGGGGAGATTGTTGGCCCAAGGTTACAATCAACCCATGTTTAGTGTATTTTGATGATTACAAAACATATTAGTTATTTGTACTAATATAAATTGTTGTTTAAGTGTGTTTCAGGTTTATATATTAAGGAGATGAATTCTTCCCTAAAGGAAGGTACATTGGACTCAAGACAAGTCAAATTGGGCTCAAAGTACAATATTGAAGATCAAGTGAAGATTGCCCATGATGAAGTCTTGAAGACCTAGAAGTTTGTAAGTGTAGTTTTGTTAAAGATAGAATATGTGAAATTTGGCTCTAGGATTTGCACACACACTTGCTTTGAATGTTTCTATGTTTTTGAAAATGTTTATTTCTAAGTTTATGCCTTGGTTTATACATACATGTACTCAAAGCTTTTTATCTTCAAAAACGTGTTTAAAACATGTATATAAACAAAGTTCAGCATAATACTTTATTCCAGAATTTTTTAAAGATTTTTTACAAATTTTTCTAACTCAAAAATCTGCCCAAAAAATTAACTATTTCAGGCAGACCAGTCGACCGGCAGTCGACCGGCTGCTGTGTCCAGACATGCACAGGCTGTGCATGTCTGTCGGTCGACCGACCTACATATCGGTCGACCGGAAAAGAGATTGTTGCTCTCTGTATCTTTTCGGTCGACCGGGTCGGTCGACCGATAGAAGGAAACTGTGTTTCCTTTGTTGGATCGGTCGACCGGCAGTCGACCGAAGCTCCAACGGCTCTTTTGCCAGCAGGGTCCCGGTCGACCGGCAGTCGACCGGTAGGCCTGCATCAGCCATAACGGCTCTTTCTTCTTTTGGAATTTCCTGAAAAACTGTTTTTAGTTTTCTCTTTAACAGAGTTTTTAGGAGTTGTTGGGACTCTTTTTCTGATCAAATTAGCTGGAAAAATCAGAGTTTTAACCTATTCTCTCCCTATAAATAGTGGGGAATAGGCCTTAGTTATTTACCAAGAAAAATATAAGTTTTCATAGTTTTCAAGAGAAAGAGAAAAATAGTTTAAAGCCTTCATTTCCATTCTTTCAAAATTGGTTTTTCAGTTGTTGTTTGATCTCTAATATCACTCTACAACTGAAGCTTTTCTCACCACACTTCATAGAGCCAAAAATTTCATATTCTTTCTATAGGTGAAGTTGTAAAAGAGTGAGAGTGTTTGTAAAAGAGTGTTGTGGTCTAGTTAAAGATCACTATTTGTAATTCTTGTTCTTGTGGAGACAAGCTCCTTGGTGGAGTTTCTTTGTAAGGTGAAGCTACGGGCTTGAGGTCTTTGGAGGCCTAACTTGTACGGGATCCTAAGGGGATAGTGGAAACCCTTCACGGAGGTGAAGGCGGGGACTAGAGCAACGGGCTCGAACCTCGAAACAAATCATCTTGTTTGCGATTGCCTTGGCGTTCTTCTTGCTTACTTTCTTGCTTTATATCATTTCCAATTTATTGCTTGAGAACTAACCTTTATTTGTGCAATCCTTATTTGTTTACTTTACTTGTTATTTTACTTGTGGAATCTTGTTGATATACTTGTTGTGTTACATTGTGAGCTTTTCATTTTCATCATCATACTTGGAATTGATCAATCACACCTCAATACAACACGGTTGCATTGCGCACCTCTAACCCATTTAAGGGGAATTGGGAGGAAGGAGTTCAGAACCTCGCAAGGGGTATTCGGCTCTTAGTCGTGTTTTTGAGAGATTGTTGCATCACTCATTTCATAAGTTTAAAAAGATCATTAGATTAGCAATTACACCTATTCACCCCCCCTCTAGGTGTATTTCACTTTGGACTTGAATATCTCATTCATTCGAAGTCGGAATTGAACATGTGAATATACCACGTTCATCACCAATGGAAGGAGAATACACTCCAACCATCATCCAGTTGATTCGATCAACGGATCTCGCCATAATTCAACTCGAAGATTCGCCTTTCATATTCTTCAATTCCAACAATTTTATTAATGCTTTTAAATAAAAAGGTGAATCATGAATGTTCTTTACTATTGAAATTTTGTACTTATAAACAATTCATTTTCATTGAATTGAAAGGTGAACGTTCTTGGAAATATAATTCAATTTCAAATCATATTACTAAAAGATTTTGGTCAAAATTGAGTTGAATTAGAAGTATACATTTAGAATGATTTTATTTCTTTAGAAGTCAAAGTCTCTTTGTAATAGAAATTTTTATTTATTTGGGTTTTCATATAATAATAGTAATATTTGATTATTAGAATTTGTATAGGAGATTAGAGATTGGAGAATTTGTATTTCTATAAATAGAACACAAAAGGCTCAATTTTGAATGAGAAAGTTATATCTGAAATTATTAGAGTCAACCTCTATTCTTCTTTCATAGATTTCTCTCCTCTCATATTTTATTTATTGAAGGTCAACAGTGATATCAAAGTCATAAAATCCTAGCTCATGTTGTACCAATTATCTTCATCACCAATAAACCAATTCGAAATCGATTTTCGAAAAAGATAGATAACATGTTGATGCAACTTGTTGTTTCTCATCTCACAAAAGATAATTAACAGAGTTGGAGTACCAAAGTGAAAAAATTGTTGATCTTCAAATGTGGGAGATCGTTTAAAAAGATTTTGGAGTGATAAAAGATTAGAGAAAATTAACGTCAACTGAAAGAGACCAGTTTAACAACTTAAAGATAAAAGATAGATTTTTTTCTTTTCTTAATATTTCATGGAGTTGATAAAAAAATACTTTTGAATCACCGGAGGTGCAATAACAAAATATGCTCAGATTTTTTTGTAAAAGAAATATGAAAAGAGAAAACAAAGACAACTCACAAAGTCACGGAGCTCGAGAAAGAGGTAAAAGGAGTTCAAGAAATCTATAAATTCAAAAGAAGACAGAAGAAGTTCAAGAAATAAAAGACTACAAAGACGATCAACTGATGAAAGGTATACAAACCATGAAACAACATTTTTTGAAAGAGAAGGAAGAGGAGGAGAAGAAAATAAAGGAAGGAAGAAGAAGTAGAGAAGAAGAATATACAAGAGATGAAGAGGTAGAAAGAGAAGAAAAAAAAAGAAAAAAAGAAAAAACAAAAAAAAAGGCAAAAAAAGAATAAAAAGGAGAAAAAAAAAGGAAAAAAGAAAGAGGAAAAGGTGAAGAAGAATAAGAAGAGAAAGAAAGAAAGACAATAAAAACAGAGATGATCATGGTTAACTAGCAGTTAAAATAATGAAAGAGAGCAAAGCAGTGTTGATTTTCTAAGTGTAGAAAATCAAGCACTTCATTCATGTTCGCATCAAAACTAAAGAAAGAAATGTAAAGTGAAGAGGACTTTTGAAAAAGTCATAGAGATTGATAAAAAGAGACATGACATCTTTTTTGTAGGATTATCACAACATTAAGAAAGAGGACAAAAAGATCAAAGAGGAGCACCACGATTGTAATCAAGAAAAGGTTCAAGACGGAGTTCGAGAACAAAGACAAGGTTAGATAAAAGTAATTTTACTTGTTACAAAAGAAAATATAAAAGTAAAAAATTTTAAGAAAATTTTGAGAAAAAATATTTTATGAAAAGTCAAAAAGAAAAATTATGAATGAAGAAAGCAAGATTAATCAGTTGAATCGAATGAGTGTTCTTACTTTAATTGGTGGAAAGCTAGCAAAAGTTAAATGAAAAAAGAAAATAAAAAAGAGCCAACAACGCATTACAGTTACATCAATTATGAAGTTGCTTTTATCAAAAATTACATATGGCTCGACACTTCTACAATCAGCGAGTAAAGAACAATGATATCATATTACAATACATCGAGTAGTAGGGGATCAAGCGAACATTTTTGCCACATTATTTGATGACACTTTGTGAAGTTACAAAGACTGCTAAGCGTGCGTTTTATAGAGGAATTGAATTAAGAGAGGACGTCGGAAATATAATTCAATTCCAAATTATATTATTAAAAGATTTTGATCAAAGTCAAGTTAAATTATTAGTATTTATTTAGAAGAGTTTCTATTTCTTTAGGAGTCAAAGTCTAATTATGATTGTAGTAGGAATTTTTATTTATTTGGATTTTCATGTAATATTAGTAATATTCGTGTGGTGGAGATTTTTCGCTGTCAATGATCAGACGGTCGATCCACATTACAAGAGAGAGGGTTTTAGAATGTAAGTGTAAAATGATGATCACAATCCAGAAAAAGATGGAGACATATGATTTTCATGTGAAAACTCAAAACTAGAAAAATCATAGGGAGGAGGAGGATCCACTATAATCTATCAATTTACAAGGATTACAGGGATTGTCTGGAGTATCCCAGAACAAGAGTTAACTGTGAAAGTATTGGAAAGGTCTTGGCATTAAGTCCGGAGAGAATTCAGCTAGGTCAGGTTAGGTTAGTTTCCCTTTTCTTGTTGGAGATGAGGGTCCATTTATACTGAGTTGTTGATGGTGAATGAGAGCTGACGAGGTTTCTGTACGATCTCCATGTACGAGTTTGTTGTAACGATCGTGATCATGGTGCTGGACTGTTGAGATCGCATACAAGGAACCTCTTCATTGTCCATAACTGCATGTTTTGAATGCAAGGGCGTTACATGTCTTCAAGTGGAAGAGGAGAAGTAATGTAATTGCAGACGAAGATCTTGACTGTCGCTACTGAGGACTTTCGAGGTGAAGTCGAGAATCTTGGACTGCATATGACTCTGAAGGGTGATGTCTTCAGAATAGGAAGCTGCTCTGGAATAGCTCTGGGTGGCAGAGCTTGTAGAAAATAACCGGAAGCTATGGGCATCTCGGTGGGAGGATATCAATTACATGGACACGTGTCAACATCTTGATAAGGATCAGTTTTTTACTGCTACAGATACCCCCCTCTTTCGCTTATCAGAGATTGTGGAGGGAAGTCAGAATAGCGGAGTTGGTAGAAATTCTTTAAAGGTCTTGAATTCTTCTTGATGTTGGTGAAGGGGAGGATCTGGTCTATCAATACGAATCTTCTGGATTTCGTCTAGAGTCGTGTGGGTGGATGACAGCCGGCGTGTCGATCAATTAGATTGGCTTGACATTTGTGACTGATGTCTTTTCAAATCCCATGCCATAATGACTGAGATCATGAGGCAGAGGCTATTAATATCATGCCGATTCAGTTAACCGAGGATCTTGAGATGCGGACTGACTTTTTCAGGGATTAAAGATTTGAATTGAAGATGTTTCGACTCCTCCTCCATTTATAAATAGAGTGGAGCCCTAGTGTAAAAATTGCTGATCTTCTTCTCTGAAAAATCCTTACTTCCAAATTCTTTGCTTTATTGGGCTACTATGTCGTTCTTCTTCTTCATCCGATGGGGAAAAGAGAGGAAGAGGATGGAGATGGTGAAAATAGTTGTTGAGCTCGTCATTTTGGAGTCTGGTTGGCACAAATCATTAGTTTTCATGATGAGCTTGTCGATCAGTTTTCACGACAAGGCTCTGCTATCATGAAGGATTGGTAGGGCTCCTGCTTCTACCTGGTTTGTTTGCCTGATCTCCAATTAGATCATCAGGTCTTCGTCTTGGAGCTCGAAGTTTTTTTTTCCCGTAGCGTGATGAGGTAGGAGTAGGGACTGCCCTGGACAGTTACTGAGGAGAATGTGACTCCACAACAATCTTACTTGTCTTGGAGTCTTCATTCTGATTGGACATCATTATCTTGCGCTTAATGATTCTTTTCTTGTGGTGAGCAACATAAGGGAAGTATGGGGGGATTCGTCTGTTAACGATGAAGTATTCCTTCTTCCAGAACTCTGTCCTTTTCCTCAGAACAAAGGGTCGGTAGTGTGATATCATCATTAGCTTGCGAACTTTCATCTGGGGTTCGAGGCGGAGAGGAGAAGATCTTTTCACCGGAGGAACCCTTCTTTTTAAAGAGCCTCACAGAGCTTCTTTCGGGGCCTTTGGACGATGGCGTGAACAATAAGGTCATACATTCGTGAAGTGTTCTCCGATAAGCAGGTCTTTGTTTGCTTCATCATCAGGAATATATTTGGTGGTGATAGGGCTGGATGGATAGGAGCTGGATCATCTGTATTTTTTTCAGAAAGTAAACACAAAAATGCAATGGAACTAATATTACTCATGTTAGATGTACTCAAGTGTATATTTGAAGGAATGTATTCAAAATGGAATGACTTGAAATAAATATATGTATATTTCTTTGGAAATGAAAATATTTGTTTAGATCTTACTTGGTTTGTTTTACTATTGGCTTTTGGAATTGGTGTGATAGCACCTTCTTTGGAGTGTTGGTCTTTAACCCCGAAGTGTTTGATTTGGCACGATAATGATTTGGTAAGTTCACAACATTATTTCTTAGTGAGGAAATCTTATTAACGGTACCTGCAAGTTGTTGCCTCCGAGTGGGAGAAATCCAAGCATAAGAGTTAGGTATTTGTAGGATTCTAAGTGGAAAAATTTCACGGCATAGTAAGGACTTCGAGTGGGGAAACTCCAGCAACGGAGTCGAGGGATGCACACACAAGCATGCAATGGAACAACTTAAACCATATGTTAGGCATATTAAGAACTATAGAAAGACCTAAATCAAATAGGTTAGTGTAATACCCCGTTTCCGGAATACGTACTTAGTTGCGTATTCAGCTTTTCGATCGTATTTCTCGATTTACTTTCCGTATTTGACCGATTTCAATTTCAAATATCATTTTCCAATATATTAGATTTTATGATTTTCTGGATTTTTCTTTAATTAAAATAAATTTCTTCAAAACCGGTGTCGACCAGTGTCGCTGATCGATTCCTGGAATTTTAATTCTCAAACAGTTAGGAATTTCTAGATGGTCCTTTAGACTTTATTTCTTAGAATCATATTCCCTACTTAAATACTTTTTCTGAGAATTTTATGAATTTATGAAAACTCCAACGGAGTCGGTAGTTAACTGATTCCGGGATTTTTAGTTTTAAAACTATAAAGTATTTCTTAAAAAGGATTTCACTATTAGTCTTCATATATTATTATTGATTTTTGGTGAAATTTACGAGTCGTTCCGAGATACTTGAGTTTCGGACGATTTCGGTATTTTCCGAAATGTTTTCCGTATCTTAGACTTAAACCCAGGAACCTGCGTTTCCGATATTTTCATTTTTGGAGATCAAGAAAATATCTTCTCTTTTATAATTTCTTTTCCTTTTTTCCTTTTTCCTTTTTCTTTCCTTCTTTCCTTCCACCAAATTCCCAAAATATCTTCTCCTCCAAAATATCCAAAATTCCAACAAACTCCACACCCTTCCCCATTAATGCCTTCTTTCTCTCTCTCTTCCATGGCCGGCCAAGTGGCCAAGGAGAGGGACACCCATCCCTTCCCCTATTTTGCAATAAACCCCTCTCAAATTCTTTAATTGCACCCCTTTACAAAAATCAAATCCTATATAAACTTTCCTTTATAATTCTTTTCTCTTTTCTTCACTTCACCAAGAGTTTAGCCTTCACCATTTCCTTCTCCATCTCAAACCCTAACTCCAAACCACCTCAAGGCCTTCATCTCCTTCCTAAGCAACTACAACCCTTGGATTTGGATCGCATCTCACTTCGTCGGAAACATCGCCAAGGACCTAGTTGGTGATATCATCGACAAACGATCCGTTCGAACTCGTATAAGCTTCACATAACCGTTCGAAGTGAGTATATCTACTCACCAAGACTAGACAACTTCCTTGTTTACTTGTGTTGATCATTCATGTTCACTTGTGCCATAAAAATCGTATTTTTAGCCCATCAAACAACCATCAGAAAATCTGTTCTGTTACTGTTTTTCCCACGATTAGTCGACTTAACCTAGGGACCAGTCGACTAACCCACCTTAGCTGAAACTTAACCCTTTTCTGATTTCACAGTTTTAGTCGACTAAGCCATATTACCAGTCGACTAGACCACCCTAGTCGACTACATTTTTAACCTAGTCGACTAATCTTTCCCTGGACCAGAAAACACCAACTCTCGGTTCCAGTCGACTCATCCAAAATAATAGTCGACTTAGGACCCCTAGTCGACTACCCATTTCTCCATAGTCGACTCCTGTATCCCTGATATAAATCCCAACTTTCTGTATCACAATTTTAGTCGACTTAGCCCCTCTATTAGTCGACTTAGGTATCTGTTAGTCGACTACACATCTCACCCTAGTCGACTAACTTTTCCTGAAACAGAAACCCAACTCTCTGTTTCCCAGTTTTAGTCGACTCATCTAGGCTAGTAGTCGACTTAAGACCCCTATTAGTCGACTAACCCTTCCACCTAGTCGACTAATTCTGACTGTTTGACTTAGTTAATTCTGTTCTGAACTTGGATCTTATTGATGATACATGTGTGACATATTATTCCTGTTCATGCTTCATAACTGGTATTACTTGACATGTTACTTGATGAATCTCACCACTTGTTACTTCATGATTTATTATTATATTCTCGCTCCATAATTTGTTAAATTGTGAATATCACCCCCTTATCATGTTATCTTTTAAACCAAGCATGATATACTTGACTTTTGTATAAAATGGACCAACTTACACATGGGTCGGGGGAAATATGCGGATATCGATATGTGTTCGTGTTTACAGTGGCATTAGGTATATTGTACAATCATTTTCCGGTCTAACCTGAGGGCCTCCAGGGGACCGAGGGGAGTGCTTGCTCCCTCTTCCTGAATACTGTCATGACAAAGGGCATACATAAGTCCCTCCTGATAGGCCTTGCGGCTGGTTCCGTCATCAAGCAACGGAACACCCTTGACCGTGGTCCCGGGCATGCACGGGACCCACTGTAAACATAGTTCGTCGATACAACCGCTGTTTCCAATAACAACCTTACTTTACTAGGATATGGATCTATGTGCCCTGGGACGCTGGGTCACATAGCTAGATATCATAGTAAGACAAGTAATAATAATAAGACGTTAACTGTAGATTCATTGTATTAGGATTTTATCTCCTCATGCTTTTCATACTTGTTAGTTGATATTCCTTATAACTATTTCATCTTTCCTTATTCATGTCCCTTAGCCACTTGGCTATAGTTTGTTTATTGTTATATGTCTTGATTCCTTGGATTTGCACATTCAGATTCTGAAGCTTGGAACGAAGTGGAACCATCCACAGAGGACCAAGCTTACCTTAGTGAGCTGGCGGATTAGTTCCAGTCCCCTCGTGCCAGACTCCTCCTTTTTGACTCACGGGACCTTCATCCTACTCGTGAGCTTTTTTGTATACCTATTGTATATTATTCTCTTGGACTTGGTTATGATGTAATACACATGTAATGTGTAATATTTTATAATATCCTGTGATAACTTTGTATGTGTATATCTTGAGTCGGCATATGTATGATTACTACGCTTTGTCGTACTCTGATCTTTGTTGTACTTTTATGCTTAGCGTATATACGTGGGGGCAATTTATGACCTACGTATATACGTCGCAGTGACGTCCCCGTATCCGTGGAATCGGGGCGTTACAGGTTGGTATCAGAGCATAGGCTCTCAAACCTAAAGTACAATCAAGCAGCAAATTCTAGTAATTTGCTTATGCCAACTACAATATACAAAGTTATTAAGTCCTTCTTGATTCCTTCCTTGATTCATTCCTTTGTATCCTAAACTCCTTCCATTTGTTTCCAAATTCCAGTTACCTTTCCCCAATTCGGTATGGAGAGAAGGACGGGCCGTAACCACTCCGGGCAAGCGTCGAATGGACCCACGGGAGAGAATGTGGACATTCTGAGGGTCATTCAAACAATGATGGAGAACCAGCAGCAGCAGACAGAACTTCTCCGGCAAGAGTTGACAGCTCCAAAAGAGCAGAGGCCGGGAATATTTCAGATTTCAGGAGGCTGCAGCCAGCCATCTTCACGGGAGAAGAGAAGCCTTTGGATGCTGAGCAATGGCTGACAGACACCACTGATTTGTTGAATGCAGCCAGGGTACCAAAGGAGAACCAAGTTGAGGTCGCCAAGATTCAGTTGAAAGATGTAGCCAGAACTTGGTGGCTTGCTGAAGAGGCCAGATTGGAGAAGCCTGTCACCTGGGACACGTTCTCCAAGAGTTTCTACAGCAGATTCTTCCCTGCTACTGCTCAGAAGGACATGGAGGAGCAGTTCATCAGACTCCAGCAGTGGAACAAGTCCGTGGATGAGTATGCCGCGGAATTTCTCAGACTCAGCCGCTTTGCTCCGTACATGGTAACGGATGAGGAGAAGCGAGCAAGCAGATTCCAGCAGGGCCTGCAGATGGACATACAGGTCTTCTTGATGCCCCAGCAACTGAAGACTTATTCTGAGGTTCTCACCATAGCTCGAGAGGTGGAGCGTGGGCTTGAGAAGAAGAAAGTTGACCAGATGGGGAACCAGGCCATGAAGAGGCCATTTGTACCAATGGGAAGAGGAGGCCCTACAGAGCAGCGAAGGTTCAGGACAGGCAACCATTCAGATCAGTTCCTTACCAGATGGTTCGACCAGGTCCTATCTGCAACTTTTGCCAGAAACCAGGGCATTCTCAGCAGAATTGCCGTAGGGCAAATGGATGGTGTTTGGTGTGTGGATCTCGAGATCATTCCATTGAAGCTTGTCCACACAGGAGAATGGGGATAGCAAATCAGACCTTGCCAGCACTTCAGGGACCCAATGGACAGAGGGCACTTCCAGGGCCACTTGGGCAGAGGAATCAGGGACCAGTGATGAGGAGAGCTCTTCCCCTTCCTCCACAGCATGTTGTTCGCCCGGTCCAGAGAGGAGCTAGGACTGCAGCAGGGCGTGGTAGAGGTCAGGCTTACAATCTGACAGCAGAAGAGGCTGAGGCTTCAGAGGAGGTGATAACAGGTAACATCAGAGTTCATTCAAAACCTGTCCTCGCTCTCTTCGATTCAGGTGCTTCCCATTGTTATATCTCCGATCATTTTGTGGCTTTGCATTCTATACCTGTTAGATCTTTAGACCACAAATGGGAGATTAGTACAGGGAATGGGGTAGTCATATCTTCTAGAGTCTGTACTGATTGTCCAGTAGAACTTTGTGATAAGACCTTGGCCATAGATATGCTCGTACTAGACACCAGAGGGTACGACGTAATCTTAGGCATGACCTGGCTCAGTCAGTATTATGCAGTGATTGACTGTAGGGAGAAGAAGATTAATTTCAGAATCCCTCATCAACCGGAGTTCCAATTCAGTGGAGAAGTGAAATCTACCAAGGAAAGACTCGGATGACTACTTCGGAGGTTCGGAAGCAGAAGGTACCGGTGTGGGATGAATTCCCAGGAGTGTTTGCTGAGATCTCAGGACTGCCACCTGACAGGGTGATCGAGTTCTCCATTGACACAGTTCCAGGAGCAGCTCCTATATCCAAGGCTCCGTACAGGATGGCACCGACGGAGTTAGAGATTCTGAAGAAGCAACTGCAGGAATATTCAGATAAGGGACTGATTCGCCCAAGTACTTCACCCTGGGGAGCTCCAGTGCTATTGGCGAACAAGAAGGATGGTGGTAAGAGGCTTTGTATTGATTATAGAGAATTGAACAAAGTTACCATCAAGAACAAGTATCCCTTGCCCAGGATTGATGATCTGTTTGATCAGCTTCATGGAGCCCGTGTATTCTCTAAATTGGATTTGCAGTCGGGTTACCATCAGCTAAGGGTGAAGAAGGAAGATATCCCGAAGACGGCATTCAGGACCCGTTATGGCCACTATGAGTTTCTAGTTATGCCTTTCGGAGTCACCAATGCCCCTGCAGTTTTCATGGACTTGATGAACCGAGTGTTCTCGCCCTATCTGGATCAGTTTGTTGTTGTTTTCATAGATGACATTTTGATCTATTCAAAGAGCAACAGGGAGCATGCAGAACACTTGAGGATTGTGTTGCAGACTCTACAGCAGGAGCAGCTTCATGCCAAGAGGAGCAAGTGTGAGTTCTGGTTGGACAGCATAGCATTCCTTGGACACATGGTTTCAGCAGAAGGGATTTCAGTTGACCCCAGCAAAGTCCAGGCAGTGAAAGATTGGCCGACTCCGAGGACGGTGACTGAGATTAAGAGTTTTCTTGGACTAGCCGGATATTACAGACGCTTTGTCCAGGATTTCTCTAGGATTGCAGCCCCGTTGACCAAGCTCACCAGGAAAGGAGAAAAGTATATATGGACAGAGGAATGTACCGCAGCATTTGAGCAATTGAAGCAGAGGCTCATTTCAGCTCCAATCTTGAAGACTCCCTCAGGAAGAGGAGGGATGGTCATATTCAGTGATGCATCAGGTAAAGGCCTGGGATGTGTACTTATGCAACATGATCATGTTATAGCATATGCATCTAGGCAACTGAAGACTCATGAGCGGAATTACCCAACTCATGACTTGGAGCTAGCAGCTGTGATATTTGCATTGAAGATCTGGAGGCATTATCTTCTGGGAGATAAGGTGTTGATATATACAGATCACAAGAGCCTCAAGTATATTTTCTCACAGAAAGAGTTGAATATGAGGCAGAGGAGATGGCTTGAACTGATGGCGGACTATGATATTGACTTGCAATATCATCCAGGCAAGGTCAATACAGTTCCAGATGCACTGAGCAGGATGCCAGAGAATAGAGTGCTTGTCCAGCTTACTCAGCAGAAGGAGTTGATTCGAGACTTCATCAGATTGGACTTGATGTTAGTTCGAAGGACTGAGAAGGCAGGACAGTTCATGACTTTGCAGATTCAGCCAGCATTGATTGATGAGATCAGGGAAGCTCAGAAGGAAGATCCCAGATTACAGATATTCCGAGCTCAGGTAGAGGCTGGATTGAGAACTGATATCTGTATTCATTCAGATGGTACATTATATTTTGGTAGCAGACTTTGTGTTCCCCAAGGAGAAGTTAGACAGAAGATTTTGGCAGAAGCACACAGTTCAGCTTATTCCATACACCCGGGGGGAACCAAGATGTATCAGGATTTGAAGAAGCATTTTTGGTGGAATGCTATGAAGAGGGAGATAGCTCAGTTCGTCGCCAAGTGTCTGGTGTGCCAGCAGATAAAGATAGAGCATCAGAGGACAGCTGGACTTCTACAACCTTTACCGATACCTGAGTGGAAGTGGGAGCACATCACCATGGATTTTGTCACGGCATTGCCTCGCAGTCCTAAAGGTAATAATGCTGTGTGGGTAATCATTGATCGCCTCACCAAGTCAGCTCACTTCATACCATTCAGGGTGGGTCAGACAACAGAGGTTCTGGCAGACAAGTACATGAAGGAGATAGTTCGTCTGCATGGAGTTCCAGTCAGTATTGTTTCAGATAGAGACACCAGATTCAGATCCCATTTCTGGGAGAGTCTCCAAGAAAGTTTGGGAACCCGTCTGAAATTCAGTACATCATACCATCCTCAGACAGACGGGCAATCTGAGAGGACTATCCAGATCCTTGAAGATATGCTAAGGGCCTGTATGATTGAGTTTAAGGGATCTTGGGAAGACCATCTTCATCTAGCTGAGTTTTCTTATAATAACAGCTATCAGGCAAGTATTAAGATGGCACCTTTTGAGGCACTGTATGGAAGGAAGTGTCGGTCACCGATTTGTTGGGATGAAGTCGGTGAGAGGAGACTATTGGGGCCAGAGATCCTGATTCAGACAACAGAGAAAGTCAGAATCATCAGAGATCATCTCAGGGCAGCTCAGAGTCGGCAGAAGAGTTGGGCAGATTCACAGAGAAGGCCATTGGAGTTCCAGGCAGGAGATCATGTGTTCTTGAGGATATCACCTACCAGAGGAGTGATCCGGTTCGGTATTCGTGGAAAGCTGAGTCCGAGATATATCGGCCCATTCGAGATTTTGGAGCGAGTGGGAGATGTGTCTTACAGATTGGCCTTACCGCCATCTTTGGACGGTGTGCACAATGTTTTCCACGTATCTCAGTTGAGGAAATATGTAAAGGATGATAGTCATATTTTGGATCATTCCGAACTGGAACTGCAGCCAGATTTATCATATCAAGAGCAGCCGATGGCCATTTTGGATAAGAGTGTCAAGACACTGAAGAACAAGGCTATACCATTAGTGTTGGTGTCTTGGAACAGACATGCGCCAGGAGAGGCCACTTGGGAACGAGAGGACGTTATCCGAGAGCGCTATCCTCAACTCTTCACATCTTGATTGGTAAGACTCTTTCCTTCTATTCTTCACTACCGTTATCTTCCATCTTATCCTTCTCTATCTATTACCTTTCCTGTTTCCTTTCACCTTATGAAATTTCGAGGACGAAATTTTTGTAAGGTGGATGGATTGTAATACCCCGTTTCCGGAATACGTACTTAGTTGCGTATTCAGCTTTTCGATCGTATTTCTCGATTTACTTTCCGTATTTGACCGATTTCAATTTCAAATATCATTTTCCAATATATTAGATTTTATATGATTTTCTGGATTTTTCTTTAATTAAAATAAATTTCTTCAAAACCGGTGTCGACCAGTGTCGCTGATCGATTCCTGGAATTTTAATTCTCAAACAGTTAGGAATTTCTAGATGGTCCTTTAGACTTTATTTCTTAGAATCATATTCCCTACTTAAATACTTTTTCTGAGAATTTTATGAATTTATGAAAACTCCAACGGAGTCGGTAGTTAACTGATTCCGGGATTTTTAGTTTTAAAACTATAAAGTATTTCTTAAAAAGGATTTCACTATTAGTCTTCATATATTATTATTGATTTTTGGTGAAATTTACGAGTCGTTCCGAGATACTTGAGTTTCGGACGATTTCGGTATTTTCCGAAATGTTTTCCGTATCTTAGACTTAAACCCAGGAACCTGCGTTTCCGATATTTTCATTTTTGGAGATCAAGAAAATATCTTCTCTTTTATAATTTCTTTTCCTTTTTCCTTTTTCCTTTTTCTTTCCTTCTTTCCTTCCACCAAATTCCCAAAATATCTTCTCCTCCAAAATATCCAAAATTCCAACAAACTCCACACCCTTCCCCATTAATGCCTTCTTTCTCTCTCTCTTCCATGGCCGGCCAAGTGGCCAAGGAGAGGGACACCCATCCCTTCCCCTATTTTGCAATAAACCCCTCTCAAATTCTTTAATTGCACCCCCTTTACAAAAATCAAATCCTATATAAACTTTCCTTTACAATTCTTTTCTCTTTTCTTCACTTCACCAAGAGTTTAGCCTTCACCATTTCCTTCTCCATCTCAAACCCTAACTCCAAACCACCTCAAGGCCTTCATCTCCTTCCTAAGCAACTACAACCCTTGGATTTGGATCGCATCTCACTTCGTCGGAAACATCGCCAAGGACCTAGTTGGTGATATCATCGACAAACGATCCGTTCGAACTCGTATAAGCTTCACATAACCGTTCGAAGTGAGTATATCTACTCACCAAGACTAGATAACTTCCTTGTTTACTTGTGTTGATCATTCATGTTCACTTGTGCCATAAAAATCGTATTTTTAGCCCATCAAACAACCATCAGAAAATCTGTTCTGTTACTGTTTTTCCCACGATTAGTCGACTTAACCTAGGGACCAGTCGACTAACCCACCTTAGCTGAAACTTAACCCTTTTCTGATTTCACAGTTTTAGTCGACTAAGCCATATTACCAGTCGACTAGACCACCCTAGTCGACTACATTTTTAACCTAGTCGACTAATCTTTCCCTGGACCAGAAAACACCAACTCTCGGTTCCAGTCGACTCATCCAAAATAATAGTCGACTTAGGACCCCTAGTCGACTACCCATTTCTCCATAGTCGACTCCTGTATCCCTGATATAAATCCCAACTTTCTGTATCACAATTTTAGTCGACTTAGCCCCTCTATTAGTCGACTTAGGTATCTGTTAGTCGACTACACATCTCACCCTAGTCGACTAACTTTTCCTGAAATAGAAACCCAACTCTCTGTTTCTCAGTTTTAGTCGACTCATCTAGGCTAGTAGTCGACTTAAGACCCCTATTAGTCGACTAACCCTTCCACCTAGTCGACTAATTCTGACTGTTTGACTTAGTTAATTCTGTTCTGAACTTGGATCTTATTGATGATACATGTGTGACATATTATTCCTGTTCATGCTTCATAACTGGTATTACTTGACATGTTACTTGATGAATCTCACCACTTGTTACTTCATGATTTATTATTATATTCTCGCTCCATAATTTGTTAAATTGTGAATATCACCCCCTTATCATGTTATCTTTTAAACCAAGCATGATATACTTGACTTTTGTATAAAATGGACCAACTTACGCATGGGTCGGGGGAAATATGCGGATATCGATATGTGTTCGTGTTTACAGTGGCATTAGGTATATTGTACAATCATTTTCCGGTCTAACCTGAGGGCCTCCAGGGACCGAGGGGAGTGCTTGCTCCCTCTTCCTGAATACTGTCATGACAAAGGGCATACATAAGTCCCTCCTGAGAGGCCTTGCGGCTGGTTCCGTCATCAAGCAACGGAACACCCTTGACCGTGGTCCCGGGCATGCACGGGACCCACTGTAAACATAGTTCGTCGATACAACCGCTGTTTCCAATAACAACCTTGCTTTACTAGGATATGGATCTATGTGCCCTGGGACGCTGGGTCACATAGCTAGATATCATAGTAAGACAAGTAATAATAATAAGACGTTAACTGTAGATTCATTGTATTAGGATTTTATCTCCTCATGCTTTTCATACTTGTTAGTTGATATTCCTTATAACTATTTCATCTTTCCTTATTCATGTCCCTTAGCCACTTGGCTATAGTTTGTTTATTGTTATATGTCTTGATTCCTTGGATTTGCACATTCAGATTCTGAAGCTTGGAACG
Source organism: Agave tequilana (assembly GCA_038442645.1). NCBI lineage: Eukaryota > Viridiplantae > Streptophyta > Magnoliopsida > Asparagales > Asparagaceae > Agave > Agave tequilana. The sequence continues at coordinate 20,097 of JAVJIF010014924.1, forward strand.
AAGTGGAACCATCCACAGAGGACCAAGCTTACCTTAGTGAGCTGGCGGATTAGTTCCAGTCCCCTCGTGTCAGACTCCTCCTTTTGACTCACGGGACCTTCATCCTACTCGTGAGTTTTTTTTGTATACCTATTGTATATTATTCTCTTGGACTTGGTTATGATGTAATACACATGTAATGTGTAATATTTTATAATATCCTGTGATAACTTTGTATGTGTATATCTTGAGTCGGCATATGTATGATTACTACGCTTTGTCGTACTCTGATCTTTGTTGTACTTTTATGCTTAGCGTATATACGTGGGGGCAATTTATGACCTACGTATATACGTCGCAGTGACGTCCCCGTATCCGTGGAATCGGGGCGTTACAGTTAGGTTATCAATACTATGTACATTTAGCTTATAATCACGCGAAACTAACACGTCGAGGGGATAATCCAAAGAAGAAAATCTTCATGTATGTACCATATGTCTCGCGCAATCATAGGCTAATCATACACAACCATGTCATCACGGGATGAGTAATACGTGCAACCATTCACAAAAGTGGTGTTCGGACAATACTTAGGCGGAGTGTGCCTCTCCAGTATAGTTGATTTCTCCAGCCTCTAACCACATGAAACTAGTATTTCGAGGGGATAATTCAAACAAGAAAACCCTCACATATATATACCATATGTTTCATGCAACTTCACTCTCCAGAATGTTTACATGTAAATTTGGAAAAAGACCTGAAGTGGGGTGCGACCCAGCGATAGATTGGATGTATCGACTCCAAATGTGGGTAAGATCCATAATGGAGTGGCAATCCGAGTCTCTGAGTGGGGGACACTCCCACAGCGAGTCGTAAGCCAATCGAGATGGAGCCCGTAGGCCGGTGCTTGCGTTAGCGGCTCCGAGTGGGGGACACTCCCACTTTGGAGCATACAGGCAACAACGACTGATGGTGGACACATCAATTAGCATGGCATTGACTTTGAGTGGGGGCCACTTAAGCCAATCGAGATGGAGCCTGTAGGCTGGTGCTTGTGTTGTCAACTCTCACTTCGGGACACTCTCACTTCGGGACGTACAAGCGTTAGAGACTGATGGGAGACACTCTCATTAGCATGACAGGGACTCTGAGCGGGGGACACTCCCATAGAAGAGGGTTTCCACTGCTCATAAGATAATTGAGATGAAGCATGTAGGCTGGTGCTTGCATTGGCGACTCTAAGTTGGGGACACTCTCACTTCGGGACGTACAAGATTCAAAGACTTATAGGGGACACTCTCATCAGCAAGGCAAGGAGTTCGAGTGGGGGACACTCCCACGGCGAAGGATTCTACTGCTCACAAGTCAATCGAAATGGATCTCGTAGGTTGGTGCTTGTGTTGCCGACTCCGAGCGGGGGACACTCACACTTCAGGACATATAAGCATCAAGAACTAATGGAGGACACACGCATCAGGAATTGATAGAGGACACTCCCATCAGCATGGCTGGGACTCTGAGTGGGGGATATTTCCACAGCGGAGGGTTTCGACCACTTGTAAGACAATTAAGATGAAGCCCGTAAGTTGGTGTTTGTGTTGCTGACTGTGAGTGGGGGACACTCCCACTTATGAAAGTACAAGCGTCAGGAATTAATGCGGGACACTCCCATCAGCATGGCAGGGACTCTAAGTGGGGGACACTCCCACAAAGGAGGGTTTTGACTACTCGTAAGCCAATCGAGATAGAGCCCCTAGGCTGGTGCTTGCATTGCCGACTTCGAGTGGGGGGCACTCTCACTTGGGACGACATTAATATGGAACACTCCAATCAGCATGGTAGGGACTCTGAGTGGGGAACACTCTTATAGCGGAGGGTTTCGACTGCTTATAAGCCAATGAGATGGAGCCCGCAAGTTGGTGCTTGCGTTGCCGACTCCGAGTGGAGGACTCTCTCAAGTGTACTAACGTCAGGGACTGATGGGGGACACTCACATCAGCATGGCAGGGACTCTTAGTGAGGTACACTTCCACAACGAAGGGTTTCAGTTACTCGTAAGCCAATAGAGATGAAGCCCGTAGACTAATGCTTGCGTTGCCGACTCCGAGTGGAGATCACTACCACATCGGGATGTACAATCATCAGAAACTGATGGGGGATACTCCCATCAGCATGGCAGGTAAACAACTAGGAGCAAAGATGCATTTTATTTCATCAAATCAAAATACATGTGCTTTGAAGAAAATACAGGAGGTGTTATTAGTTTAAGTACTTCCCTGCCCTTGGAGGAGAAATTGAGTGGTTGCATGTTGTGGCTGGACAGAAGGTGGAGCGTTGAGCTGTCCTGATCTCGAGGCTGCTCCGGGGGAAGAATGTACTCTTTGAGGAAGCCTTGGTGAATAACATCTTTCAGGTACCATTAGAGGCTTCTGTAGTAGACGGTCTTGTGTCCCTTACTATCATTGAAGGAGCAGTACTGCTCTGCCCGATGAGGGTAGGATTATGTAGGGCTTCAGGTGCCTGATCTAAAGTTGGTCCTTGATGGTATTAAAGACTTCATTGATGAGAAGTTTCAACGAATTCAAATGTGCTCCATCCGAAAGGCTCAAAGTGGACTCAGTGAGGGCCCGGGAGCGCTTGTCTCTTGAATGTAGGCTGCCCCCGACTCTAATCTTCGGCATGAGTGGAGGCTTCGTGTGAAGACTTCGACTTTCCTTTGCCATCTTCGGGCTTTGTAGAGTGGTTAAAGGAAGTCTTCATTACCTTCTCCAGCTAGACGTAAGGCTGCGTTCGGGAGAGAATCTCGCTCATCCGAGTGACACTGTGCTTCAAAGGTGTTTGTATAGGGGGTGAAAGACTTGCAGTTTACTGATGAACATGAGTACAGAGACATCTTCTCCGCGATTGGAGATCTTTGCGAGTTAGCTTTGAAAGAAGCCAATGTAAGACTTAAGATTGTCACCTTGTCTCATCTTGACGAAGAGGAGGTGATAGCTATTCTTTTTGGCCTCCTAGCGAGAGGCGTATTGAGTGAGGGACGTTTCGTTATCTCCTCGAAGTTGTGGAGAAAGTGTGAAGACAGAGAGTAAAATCAATCTGAGGGTGCACCTTTCAGACTGGAAGGGAAGGTGAGATACATGATCAGATCATTGCGGGAGTAGATAACCATCTTGTCCTGAAAGTACCAGATGTGTTGAGCTGTATTGCCCACTCCGGAGTAGTAGTCGAAGGTTGGAGTTTAGAACTTCTTCTGGAATTCGCACTGCTGGATCTCCTTGGAGAAAGGGAATCAGAGACTTTGGCGGCTGAGAGTGTTGGACGGCTTTGCAGCTTAGCTTCCGCGATCATTCTTTAGATTAGTTTGTCAAGGATTCGGAGGTAGGGAGATCCAACAATTTCATGTTTGCTTTCTGACTGTGTTGATGGTTGGTTGCTCTGGAGGGCAACGATTTGAGCCTGGAGTTGGTTGTTAAGCCGCCTCAATACCTCCTGGCCATGAATGCATTCTCGCGGTCGAGAGCAACCTGCTCCCGATCGTGATCTGATTGGGCTTATTGTTCCTTCATCTGCTCTTTCATGTCAGCGAGCATCTAAAGGAGTTGGTCTTCTTGTCGCTACGGTGGTTGGACATTGGCGGTTTCTCCTTGAGATATGAAGGAGCCAGTGTCCTCGGTGGTATGCGGCTAATCGCTGGTTGGTGGAGGGGCCAAGCCCCTAGCGGTTCCGATGTCCTTGCCTTTGGATGTTGCACCATTAACGGCTCGCTTTCTTGGGGCCGTCGTCGACATGGAAGAGGCTTTTTAAGGAAGATTTTTGGGTTTTTAGGGGAGAAATCTTGAGTGTAGAGACTCATATCTCAATGAAAATACCAGTTTGTGGTAGTGATTTATCGCTGCCAATGATCAGATGACCGGTCCACACCACAATCGAAAGTGGGGTTTAGAATGTAAATGTAAAATGATGATCACAACTCAGAAAAGAGACGAAGAGACATGAGTTTTACGTGAAAAATCCAAATCGAAAAAAACCACGGGGAGGAGGAGGATCCACTATATTCTGACAATTTAAAAGGGTTACTGGGACTATCTGGAGTGTCCCAGAACAAGGGTTGACTGTGAAAGTATTGGGAAGCTCTTGGTGTTAGGTCCAGAGATAGGATTCAGCTAGGCCAGGTCACGTTAGTTCCCTTTTTCTTGTTGGAGACGAGAGTCCATTTATACTCGCTTGTTGATGGTGAATGAGAGCTGACGAGGCTCATGCACGATCTCCATGTGTAGGGTTTGTTGTAACAGTCATGATTACGGCGCTGAACTGTTGGGATCACATGCATAGAATCTATTCATTGTCCATGACTGCATGCCTTGAATGCAGGGGCGTTACACGTCTTCAACGTGAGAGAGGGGAAGTGGTGTAATTGCAGATAAAGATCTCGTCGGTCACTACTGAGGACATGCAGGGTGAGGTAGGAAATCCTGGACTACATATGACTCCGGTGGGTGATATCTTCGGAATAGGAAGTAGCTCCGGGATGGTTTTGGGTGGTGGAGCTTGTAGGGAAAGACCGGAAATTATAGGCATCTCGGTGGGAGGCTATTAATTGCATGGACACGTGTCAACATTTTGGCGAGGGTTAATTTTTTACCGTTACAATTTGGTTATTAGAGTTTTTGTAGAAGTAATAGTTTGGAAATTTTACATTTCTATAAATAGAGCACAATATGACTCAATTTTGTATGAGAGAATTGCATAAAAAATTGCATAAGAAATTATTTGAGTCAGTAAAACAAAGTTATTGCTTTTTTCCTTCATAGATTCCTCTCCTCTCATAGTTTCTTTATCGAAGATCTACAAATGTTCTTTGAACTGGAATGCTTTGAGAGTGGATTTGGCATTCTGTATTTATTCTTCAGTCTAATTACAACGCAGAGAAAATTGTGGTTCAGCTACGAAATAAATATCTGTTTGAGATATTTTTAAAATAAAATATCATATCATAAAATATTGGAACTTTAATTATTAATTCATGAAATATTTCAATTTTTTTTAGGGATTTCATATTTTGTGAATTGCTTATTTAATCCTTCAAATCTTATAAGTTATTTCAATTAATCCTTTGTCAATTTCTCTATCCAAATGACTAAAAATATGTTGATCTGGATTTAACTAAAATAGTTCATTACTTAACTATTCTCAGTCAGTTGAGTCAGTCGACTCAACACCCTCAACCAATCAAGTGATTCTACACCCCTCAGTGGTAGTTTTTTAACTGTCATCTTCTATGTTCTTTTGCACAGATTAAAAACACTGATGACTAACTTTTCCTCCTTCCTCTACAAAGCCTAACAAATCCACTCCTGTGTTTCTTTTCATCTCCTCAAAAAAGTGCAAATCCAAATACCAATCTTTTTCTTTTTAAGGAGGAAATTGTTTCGGTTGGTCCACGTATAGGATGGAATAGATTGAGTTGTAATCAAACTGAGTGAACGGAGTGGAGCGAGGATTCTCTCGTGACTCTTTCTTCGACTTTGTCTGTCTGTCTGTCCCCGAAAGAGAGAGACCGAGAGAGCCACCTTCTCCCCTCCCTCCTCATCCTTACTTCCCTCTCCTTTCTCCCCTCTTTTCCCTCCATCTTCTTTCTCTCATTTTCGTCCTCTTTCCTCTTCTCCGCTCAATTTTACCTCCGCTTAATTTTATCGCTACGCGGCAATTTAATTTTAGTTATATAATAAGAATGAGCCTTAAATTAATTCAATAAATAAGAACGGCACAACAAGAAACTATTACAAACACTAACTTGATCGTAGCTTATAGAATTAAGGACGCTAAACAGAAATTCAAATTTTTTTTTGAGAATAGTACTAAAATGTAAAATATAAAAGATTTTAAGGACTAATCTTATCTTTAAAAAAATTTAAAATATTAACGCAAATGTCCCATCTTCTAATTGTTCGATTTAATCTAATCTAATTTCCTTCTTCCCTCAAATCCGATGGACGCGGCCGAAAACTATGAATTCACCCGCGACCTCGCCACCGGCAACTGCGGCGTCGCCCGCCTCATGCTTGCAAGCCCACCGCCGATCTCATCGCTGTCAAGTTCATCCCCCGTGGCGGCGACCACATCAACGAGAACGTCGCCCGGAGATCATCAACCACCGTCCTCCGCCATCCCAACATCATCCTCTTCCGCCGCTTCTTCCTCGCCTCGACCCACCTCGCCATCGCCATGGAGTATGCCGCCGACGGCGACCTCCTCGACCTCCGCCGCCCCCTCTCTGAAGACGAGGCCCGCCGCTTCTTTTAGCAGGGCATCGCCGGCGTTGGGTACCTGCACTCAATGTACGTCTGCCATCAAGATCTGAAACTCGAAAACATTCTCTTGAGCAACAGAGGCCCAAACCCAATACTCAAAATTTGCGATTTTGGGTTTTCAAAGTCCGTGATTTTGCACTCGAAGCCCAACTCGACGATGGGAATGCCGGCGTACATCGCGACGGAGGTGCTAACGGGAAAGAGTACGAGGTCCTGCGGTGTGATTCTCTACGTGATGGTGGTCGGCGAGTACCCTTTTGCTGAACAGAAGCAATATCAAGTGGAGAAAATAATGGCGGTGCGGTACAAGATACCCGACGATTGCCATGTGTTGCTGCACTGCAGGCAGCTGATATCGAGAATGCTGGTCAAGGATCCAAGGAGGAGGATTGGGATTGCGGAGATCAGGAAGCACCCGTGATTCGCGAGGGATGTGAGGCAGCAGGTGGCGGTGGATGGGGGAGAGTTGATGAATTGTTCAAGGAGTGGTCTGCAGATTGTTGCAGAGATTAAGAGGATTGTGGAGGAGGCAAAGCAAGTCGCTCCCCTGACGAAGGGTACTGAGGTGGTTGGTGAAGAGGTGAAGAAGTTGGAGGATGATGAGACGGTCAATGAAGTGGTGAAACACCTGAGAGTGAGGCTCGGGATGTGCAGGTCGACAGGCTGAGGCGGTGCCATGATTTTTCGATATCTATTGGGTGTGTATGCTTGTAAGTATCTTGGTAGATTCTAGTTGTCACGATTGATTAACGTTATGTGCATGATTTCTTGAGAGGAAAAATCGAGAAGTTAGGCATAACAAGTGTCTGATGAATCGGCTAGGAGAATAAAGACCGTGTAATTATGCATAACAACTGTTTGGTGAGATGGCTACGAGAATAATGACTGTGTTTCGTATGTCATGGTTTTTGTTGAGTCGTTTAGATTTACTTATTAAAATAGTCGGTGAGATGTTACATTTTTCTTTTTTGGGTGTGTGGGGCACAATTGTCTTGCATATTAATATGGAATTTTCTGGAGATAATTTGACGTTTTGAGTTTATTTGTTCTTCAATGCTGATTTTTCTTACCTATATTAGGGAAACCTAGCAATCTGTACGCGCGAGATTGATTTATAGAATGTGTTGAATCAAATATTATGATGGGTATTAGGATGCACACTAAGTGGAGCAGGTTTGCTCCTAATACATCATTGGTTCAGTTTCAATTGTTGAACTATTTTCTGTGTTTCTCACTAAGTTGTGTTTCGTTTTATAGGACGATGTTTCCTAAGATTCCGTCTAAGTTGATTAGAATTGAAGTCTCTGGCCATCATACTCAAGCCAAGTATAAATTTCATGCATCCATTTATACACAACTATATCAATTTACATGGCTTGTGCATGGACCATACTTTAAATATGGAGTGAACCTAATTTTTCATGTGTTTCAATACTTGAAATACACTATAAGCCTTGTTTCTATGAAAATTTATTTTAATTGTATGTCCTTTTTTTTTTACTGAGGAAACGAACTATGTCTAGCATGAAATGAATATCGTATATCTTTCTCTAATTTTGTTTACATGCATACCCATCCATCTGATCTTCTTATTGTATCTTCTTATTTCTGAGAACTTCTATATCTTAAGAAATTGAACAACTTTAAGTTAGCTTTTGATGTATAATCATCTTTGGCCAACATTGCTTCCTGTCACCATTCAGATTATCTGTGTGAAAAAAGAAAGGAAGCTAATGGCTATTTATCTTATGTATCTTTCTTGTATTTCCTGACCATTATATAACATTTATAAGGTTGTATTCTTCCTTAGTTTTTCAGAATTTTCAAAGTGAGGATGACAAAAACAGTTTGACATCTTTACTGGAAAGTATTGTTGTTAATTGAGAATTAATACACTTGATATTCCATTATATACTTGAGAAACCAGCTCTAAACACGAAGCCAGGGTGATCCCACGAAGATGGGCTTTTGGTTCAAGAAATTGGACCTGGCCTCGTTTGATTTTGCATGGAGAAGACTTAGCTGTGATTTTGAATAGGTCTGCGAGAATAGAATGCTTTAACATACATGTTAGATGTTGATGATGGTGATGTTTTTCCCCAAGTAACTGTTTTAATTCTGCTTCCTATGTAAAGATGAATTAATCCCATAGGCCACTTCTCTCATTCTCTGGACCTATGAGCATAACTTATAGTTCTCAAGATTGCATTCTTAATTTCTGCATTCAACATTATAAATATCTATTGGAAATTTGGAAGGGTCATACATGTACATGTAAAAACAAATCATATGACAGTCTTTCTACTTATGCCGTAATTTTCAATCTGTTATAGAGCTCCTCAGAGTATAAGAGAATTCTGATGCATTTGTGAAGTGTGGCATCTCTCAATTTCTCAATGTTTCTTTAAAGATGGGAGCTAGTTTGGGAAAGGTGACCCTTTGCCCTCTTTATTTGTGAGGTATTAATGCAATAATACTGGTGGATTAGTTCTAGATTGTAGTGAGTTTTGCTGAATTTTGGTACGTGTTGATGAGAAGTAGCCTCCTTTAGGAAAGCGTGTTCATTATCTTCTCTGCAGAATTATTGGATTGGGGATAATAACTTTGTTACTCATTCAATATATAATATTCCTTTCTGATACATTGCTCCTGATCTTGCCTACCTAAGTAAGGTTTGAATTGTTTTTTATTCAATGAGAAGCTTACAAACCTAATTCTAGTATAAATTAAGAGCTAAGATGAATTGTGCAAACTTACAGCGTGTGATTAACATGCTGATCTATTCATCGTTGATAAGGGGAATTATGAACCAGCTTGTTTTCTTTGTAGTTTCTTCTAATTGATATCCTTTTGTGAACCTGGTGATGTTGCTAGATCTCATCTAGTTTGGGGGGTAAATCTTAGTTTTCATGATTTCTAACACAAATTTTCGCACTTCTCAGTATCTGTGTTGTCCCCATACATTATGATTTACGTAGATCCATATGTAGAAACCATACAGCATGGAAACATGCCATTTGAATTTTTCTTTTTCTCTTTTTTTCTGTTCAATAACAAGTCTATGTGCGGAAGATAGTTATTTTATTCGCATTCTATGTGTTCTCTTTCTTTTGTCACCTAAGTAAAAATTTGTTTATATATGTTGCTGTGTAGGTGAATTTGGTTAGATAATAGCCATATCCTGGTCAATAGCCATGAAGCAATATCTCAAGGTGAGCTGATTTTCGTGATTAGGTTTCTGTGTGGAAGCACTCCATGGTTATTATGTCTGATATTCCCAGGTAATTGTATCACAAGACTAGTTATCAATATGAGAGAATGTGGTGCCATAGGCAGTGCATATATTATTCCAGTGCTATCTGTCCCCATCTTTTCAGTGTGGCGTCAGATATCATTGTTGTGTTTTCAGGCATAAAAACATTGATACTCTTGGTTCAATAATCTTAGTTTATCTTATAATAAGTCAGCCAAAGCTATGTGTTAGGACTCTGGTTGCATAGGAACCTTCCTATACTTATGAATGTAATATTATTGGTATAGACTCTTCACTATCATCATAATACTATATTAGAATTCATGTGTGGATGAATAGAAGTCATGTGTTACTGTTGGAATTTTGCCTTGGAAATCAGATTCAATTGCCAATACAGTTAACAAATTTTTAGTTAACAAGTCATTAACTTAAAAAATAATCTCCAATAAACTTTTGGCTCTGATTCTATGTAAGATTTATATATTTTATGGAAAGTAGAATTCTGACTGAACGGAAACTTGATAATTAACATGCATACATGTTATAAACCGACATGTACACAAAGTTGATGATTTAGTCAGAGGGGTTGCCTTGTGAAAATTGTACTATAGGTCCACAATCAGAAGCACCGAGACAATCAAGGAATTCTAACAGACTTCTAGTCCAAGAACAACCTTGCTTCAGCAGCATCTAATATAGGTTTGCCTGTACCATTCCAATAGTCCATTCCACCCGTTCACAAGAGAAATTTGTGGACCCAATATAAAAGAATTCAACTGATTGATGAACATGAATGTTACCGTCACACAAACATCATAGGACCAAATGATACAAATGTATAGAAACATCGATCCAAATAGGAAAGCTTGCTAGTCTAGTTAAATTCTTATCGTTCGGAAATGTATGCTTGAGACAGAATGTCTAGCTCATCTATAAGTTTAAATTTTTGGTCATAATTTTTCATTACATAGTTTCGTAATGAAATGCCAATGCCGAGTAGGAATATTCTTTCAATAAATATCCTCTCGCTGTGAGATCTGAGAAACATCTGTTCTAGAACATTGCTTTCTGGAATATTTTTCTTATATGTAAACAAATAATTTAACTGCCCCTATGGTTAGTACAATTCTTTCAGTTGATTTTTAACCATATAGGTGATAACAGTGTGCTGCTTAATAAACATTTCCAACAGTTAAATGGTGACACAATAGGTTGGATCTCTTTAAGGGCCTAATGAAGACACTGTATGTATCACATTTAAGAGTTACAACCATTATTTTATATTCATATTAGAATTTCTAAATCAAGCCATAATAACCCTCATAATGTTAATGTTATATTAACATCTCTTCGTCTAGTTTATTTGAAAATTGATGTTTTTAGGTGATAAATAGGTGCTTATGTAACCGAAAGTGCTTGAAAATTATAGGTAGAAATATTGATTGGGAATGAAATGGACAAGGCAATAGATAAGTCTGCAAATTGATATGGCATATCAAATAAGGATCACTGGGTTGCGGCCTTTAGACATCTGAACCAGCTTCAAGAGACGTCTGTCATTGATGACATCTTCATGACTTCATAATGATCAAGAGTTCATTCAAGACTTTAGAAGAGGTGGTGCTTAATCACTTGTTCTCAGATTCTGATAATTTAGTCAAATGATATTTTTCAAGGTCGATTTAAATCCATGTTAAAGGTCGTCTCCAGTAACTTGTCATGAGACATTTAACATAACAACATTAACATTAAGTGAAAATGAAAAAAAAAATGCAAATGAAATTTTCTGTGAGAATATGCCGAACTACTGAATGAAACCAAATCCCCAAATTTCAGAATTTGAAGTCAAATAAGCATAAGTGTCCTTTATAACACGATCACCACCGAGTCATCATTTTTTTAGTTTGGCAGTTAGTAGGTGTTATCAATATGATTTTTTGATTGTTTAGATAGTGGGGAGGGGGACGAGGTTAGGGCATAGGAGTTGTCAATCTCAAAAGAAAATTTGGTTTGTTGTTGGGCTCAAGTAACTGCATCAAGGGATGGAGTTAGTAACACACAAAATTTGGTGGTTTCAAGCTAACTGCTGGACAACCTACTCCACATTATTTTTGGCTGTTTGACTGGGGTCAGATGGAGACATTAGCTCCAACTTAATCCCACTTACCAAATAGGGCCTTTGTGATTCATACCATGGGTGTTACAATTATTAAAGAATTTACTATTCTTACTCCTAGTCTTTTTCTTTTTTCTTTCTTTTTAAACCCTAAACCATAATAATAATTCTAAATTCCAATCCTAAATTAAATCATTTTAAACTTTAAAAACTGGTCTTAATCATCTTTATTAAGCTCCCGAGTTTTATTTCTTGCAGATAAATTGTAAACTGACAACATTCGTGTGCTACAATTAGCATTTTCTTTTTTCTCCTTAGTGTGTTTGGTTGCAAGGAAGTGGGAGGAAGTAAGAAAATGGGAAAGTATAATTGCTCACTTCCCTATCTATCCAAACACCGGAAAAGGAAAATAAGAAAACCCCTTTTCCTTTTTTTCTTCTATCTTTTACACAACCATTTCCTTACTTCCAGAGTGCTACAGTTAATTTTGTGGTCATGTAAATCTCATTTATAATAAGTTGTAGCACAAAGCAGTTAATTTTTTGGTCATGTAAATCTGACTTGCATTCTAATTACAATCTATTTTTTTATTTTTCTTAATTAATTTTTATTTTAATATTATTTTGCGGTCAACTTTGTGGTCAACTTTTCCACTTCCACTTTCTATTACCATCCAAACACCGGAAAAGACATAACATTTTTCAAACCACACTTCCCAACAACATCCAAACACCGGAAAACTTACTAACCAATTCCCAAGTTCCAAAGGGAACTAATACCACTTACTCACTTCCTTACTTCCTCACTTCCACCCTTAACTAAACAGGCATGGCTTACATTTTGTGGCTGACTGATTATATACATTGCAGGTACCAACTCCTTAGTTTCTCCCCCTCTAGCCAAGTAGAGAGAAAACATACCTTGCTCAGCTCAACTTATGCCTTATTGCATCCGAAAGCAAAAGGAGAAGTCATGCACAAATCAACAGGGACACTACAAAGGAAGCTAAAGCTTGCAGCATAGAACTTACAGAAAAGAGAAGAATTTGCATTTTTACCCTAAAGATGCACTAAAGCAGAATATGTCTATAAATGAGACGTTTGCAATGCTTTTTTTTTTTTTTTTTTGACAGTGAGATTAGTCTTTCTTAAGTGTGCAATTTTTTCTCCTCTTTTTGACCTAAAGTGTGTAATTTCTTTCTTGCTTATTGTTATAGTTGATTGGAAAGCTGTGCCTTGTCAAATTAGATCATAGCCATTTAAGTCATTTTCCTCTCATGCAGATTTAGAATTTGATGTATGCATGCAATTTTTTGTATTCCTCAGAGTATTTATGTGAACAGAAAGTTCTGAGAGAATGAATGGAATTACATATTTGGAGGGGTAATGCGAAAATCTTACTTGATGAAGTGAATGGTTATAGAGATGCATTTGCAAGTTTTAATGTTTTCTAGGTGTCAAGTTAATAAGTGATGTTGATTAGATTATCCAAAAAGTCATTTTGGATTTGCTTCAAGTAATTTGGGGACCCCACTTTCATTAAACCTTTTCCTTTTTCTTTCTTTTTCTTTTTTATTATCATGGGCATCCCACTCACTAAATCAAGAGCTTGACCTATAGAGTCAAATTCTTCATATTTTGAGGCATGGCATACTTTACGTAAATAATAACAGGTGGAATAAGATGCCTGTTTGGAAGTGGTATGTAAACCCATAAATAACGATCTGAAAATAATTTAGTTTAAGGGACGAATACGCAAATTTTGATATTTTCCTGGAAAAATTGATGAAAAATGTACACTAAATTGTCCTTTAGATTATAGGAAAAACCAAATAATATGAGTTCGAGAGGTAAATATGCAAATTTAATAAGTTTTTGGTAAAATAAATGCAAATTCTTGAAGGAAAATAAAAAATGAACAAACAATTGGGTATGCAAAATCCGATATTTTGTACGAGAATTGATGAAAAGCTAAGTTATACTTTATATGAGAAAACTAATAGAATGAGTTCAACAAGAAAAAACTTTTCTACGGTAAAAATAAAAAGACAAATAAAAATGACCTGACGGGTAATTGTGCAGAATTTACAGGTAAAGAAATGCAACTCCCGGAGGCTAGAGAAATATGCAAATCGAATAATTTACAAGTGATGGAAAAAATAAATTGGCGTCGCCCGGACTTGAACCGGAGACCTTCAGTGTGTTAGACTGACGTGATAACCAACTACACCACGACACCTTATTTGATTTTCATTTCATTTGAAGATAAATAACTGTCGACACAATGCTGCTGTTCTGCGATGCTAGAGGAAAGGTGCCAAGACTCGATCATTTCGAAAGAGGCGTTTATTTCTCCTGTGTCATTACTGCCCATAAAAGGACTGACTGTTGTATTGTCGGTTTTCTGGGCACATGGTGCTGCCATCCTTCGCAAGCCGTAATCGAAACCCACAGTGGCCGTTGCAGCAGGTCTGCAGCAAGCCGCCAGATTTGTGTTGCAAGTTTGGCATTGTTGGAACCTTGGAGTAATACTAGGAGATAGATTTGGGTAATTCCGGAACAATTCGAGCCCGAATTTTTCCCACTCAAATACCAAATCTGACATTCAAATACAACATCCACTCTGTTAAAGTTGATCTAAAGTAACTAAAAATAAAAAAATCAAGTGTTTTGAATACTTTTTGTCCATCCATCAAGCGGCTCAAAATGGACGGTCGAAAGTAGTGAGTTTGTTAGATTTATATTTTTAGACATAAAATTCTCGATCCGACCATTTGATCGTGATATAAACATTTAAAAACCCCTACAAACTAATTTTTGTTAGGTTTCAAATGTTATACACCGTTAAACTAACCAACTTACTATTTAGGCCGTCTGTTTTCCCGCTACTTGATGCATGAGTAAAAAGTATTTAAAAATATTTGATTTTTGGTTTATAAATACTTGAAATAATATATATCAACTTCAATGGGATGGATCTTGTATTCGGATGATGCATGACTGTATTTGAGCGGGGAGGATTTAGACTCGAATCATTCCGAAAGTACACAAGTCTATCTCGTAATACTAGCTACGAAATACTACTATGATATTTTAAAACCAAACTCTCAAGAAGAAAGAAACTTCTTTAGTTTTGATCAGGGTGTGCAGAGCACTGTCCTTGAAAGTAGATCGCGCTCCTCTGAGAGACTCTCTCGGTGCAGTAGGTTGATGGCGGCCTACCTCATACGATTCAACGATCGCTGGTCCTGCAGGCGTGTACTCGCGATGCACATGCCCTTGAGCAGCTCGGATTTGTTTCCTTTAGAGATGTAAGAAAGTACGAAAAAGTTGCAAGAAAATTTTAGAAGAGAAAGAAAAAGGTTCAGTTGTGTGTTGAAAAGAACATGAATCATGTCTTTTTAAAGAGAGTTTTGCATAATCAAAATTCTTGAGCAGATAAGATAATCTTGCCTTGGGCTGGGGTCACTGCACGATTTGGACAGAGAGCTTAAGTGAATCTCAATGGTTATCTCTGAACCAAATCTTGTGACAGAATATGAAAAGATATGGCAAAAATTTTATCTTAATTTTATTCATTTTTAAATTCAAAAAATAAATTGGCAAAACTTAGCTTAATTGGGTCACACCCGCGGGCTTAGAAACCTGGATTTGCACTGCATTAAGGCTTTTAGGATCCGGTTGCCCATTTTCTTTCATTGGGACTTATTGGGCTTGTGTGCACACGAGCACCCTCTAATTTATATGCCCATAAAATACATTATGAAATAGACTTCATATTTAAACACCACAAAATTTTTCTCCCTATTTAATGTGAGACTAAATGAGCTATGTATAATTTTGAAATATCTTAAAAAAAAAAAATAGTAGGCACTACCATGACATGTGTTCTTGAATTTCATGCACTTCACAGATATAAACAGGACAAATCAATTTGCAGTCCCTGTGACAAAAAGAAACGTTCTGGTCACCACAAAGGCTTTAATCCTTGAGGCTACCGCAAGTACAAGATTCCATTGCACGCATAGTTTCTTAATGGCTATCCCCAGAGAGAGAGAGAGATGAAACTTTTAGCTTGCCATACATAACAAGTCAACATTGATTCTATCATTTATCATTTGCGAGCAATAAATCCCGAACATGTAGGACTACCAACACTCAAATTCCTCTTCTATTTGCAAGTCAAAATAATGACTTTGCTAAAATTTACAATAGATATAAGATGGATAGTAACGGTTCTAGAAATAAGATACATCCATTAACCATTAATCATTTAAGCAAATATGAACATAACTTCCATCAAGCGATCATTCAAAATTTCAGCAGCAATTCTCTTGAATATTCTTCACTCCTTTTTTTTTTTTTTGACACATAACAAGTACAATAAAAGGCCTTCACTATCTAATCTATTCAACAATCATACTTATACTATTAGCATGGTAGTTTCTAAAGACCCATCAAAACGGGCTTACATCCTTCCTCAAACGTAAAAGAGACAAAATACACTACATGAGTTTCTGTCTCTTAGCACTCACACCCTTCAATTTCATTACATAATTATATAGTCTTCCCTTTACATATGAACAAGGCACTCCAAAATAGATATGTGTATAATAAGAGTAACAACAACACAAAAAAAAGAAGAAGAAGAAAGCAAGCAACTAGTGGAGGGAAGTTAGGATGTCACTAATCCAACTTCCTCTAACACGGTTATCCCTTTACATCACGCTAGCCTCTTACCTTTGTCATGTCCTGAAACAATGAGGTTAAAAGAAAGGGGCGAGCTTAATAGCTTAGTGAGTAAACCATCAGTCTAGAAAATTAAGAAATGAACGTATGCATATATGTACCTAAGTGTAAGTGTATAATGAGTCTCATAGATGTATCCAATGAAAAAGCTCATACCTACTTATATTTACATGTTTCGTGTTGGTGTTTTACCTTTGTCATACAATTGCATAACATATCTAATTATATACATACACACATATATAACATATCTAATTTCTTATCTTCATTCCTTTGACTACACCCGTACAACACAATTACTAAGGATATCACACACTACATGTATACGTATAAGTAACACATTTCATCACTTATGATACTGACTATACATTAGTCATGAAATCACATGCTTAAATACCATAATAATTTATACAGCCCCACCTTCCCACCTACCGGTTCACAACCGCCTCTTCCTTCAAATATAAATAGAACTTTTTACACCATCTTTCCCTCCCACCGGCTCCCGACGGCCTCTTCCTCAAAATTGAACATAACATTTTTACACTGTCTTCTCCCTCCCACCGGCTCCCGTCGGCCCCTTCCTTCAAAATATAAAAGGCAATTTCTGAATACAAACAAATAGTAAGTCATACCATATATAGCATTCGTCATTAAGACGATAATTACTCCCTAAAATTTTCAACATTCCTAGGAGTAGTAGCAAACAAGCATATTAGTACACATATCAATTCCAACTAAGGGCGTGTTTGTTTCGCCGCAAAACGCAAGTCGTAAAACTTCTTTTCCATTTTCCGTTGTTTGTTTCGCTGAAAAACAAGTTGCAAAATGCAACTCTTCTTTTCTCACTTGCAGTTGCTACAGTTAAATTTCTGGTCATGTAAATCTCACTTTTACACTCATATTTTCTCACTTGCAGTTGCTACAGTTAATTTTGTGGTCATGTAACTCTCAGTTGTAGTACACTTACAGTTCAAAACAGTTACTTGATAATCAATATATAATTTAATAGTATTAAATATTTAATATTTTAAATAGTGTTCAATTTTTATTTAATTATTTAATTATTTTATATTTTTAATCTTTAATTTTTTATTGTTTTTAATATTGTTTTAATATTTAATATTTTACTATTTTAATTTAATATTTTTATTTAACATTTTATTTAATACTTTTTTATTTTATTGATACTTATTCCATTTTTATTATTTTATTTAGAGTTAATATTTTATTAATATAACAATATTATACTTTAATATAAAATTACTATATATTTAATTATTTATTTTTAATATAAAAAATTACTTTATTAATATCATAATATATTTTATTATTATATTAATATTTTATTATGTTAATATTGTAATAATAATTCAGTATAATAATACTATAATGATAATTTATTATTAAATTATAATTATATGTTACTTTGTTAATTTTATATTTCTATAATATTACAATAATATTATAATAAAATTTATATTATAATAATTTTCAAGTATTTTTAATATTATAATATTATAACTATATTTTATTATTTTTGTAAGATTTTTTAATATTTATATTTTATTATTTTTGTAAGATTTTTTAATATTTATATTTTATTAGTATTCTTAAAATTTTATTAATGTTCTTTAGATTTTCTTATAATTTTATATTATTTATTTAGTTAATATTTTAGTAATATTTTACTATTTATACTAATATTTTATTAATATTATTGTTATAAATAAAATATTAAGATTATTAATTTTTTGTCTCAAATTTATTAATACAATTTAATTTCCAATAGTAGATTTAATTTAATAGTATTTATAATATTTAAATCACTGCTACAGTTAATTTTGTGGTCAACTTTTCCACTTACACTTTTATATTACCAACCAAACACCGTAAAGCACAATATACTTTACCATTTAAACTTTCACTTTATCAACTAAACACCGTAAAACACAATATACTTTTCCATTTACACTTCACTTTATCAACCAAACACCGTAAAACACAATATATTTTCTCTACTACAGTTCACTTTTTCCATTCTCATTTTACGACTTACGACTTGCGACATTTTGCAACGAAACAAACAGGCCCTAAGATTAGACATAACCCATCTACTCATACACACACACACGCATACATGCACACATGACCCTATACAACACCATGCCATATGAACCAAAAATATGTCGCTAGCACTATCGAGCTTGTTTTGTTTCTAGTGAATTTATATTTTTACCTCTCCTTAATAATTTCACTTCTTAAGGATGTGGGGCATGTATTACTTAAAGTTAATCATAAGATCATCTTATAAATTCTAAACTCTAGAACATCCTACATTGCATAACCTTACTTAAGATTGGAGCGCCCAATAAAATGAAATCACATCTCAACATAACATGAATTTTAAACAAGTTTCTATTATTTCCTCTTTACTAAATATTTTTATGTAAAAACAGCGACATCAACATATAAGTTTGTTTTATAGTTATCATAAAAATTTATACACCCACTTACTCTACTCTACTCAATTTCAAGAAGGTCTAGGTTTACTCACCTCCTTCAAGATTGGATTTTTGTTAGATTTCCCCCTATATAAGTCACAAACAACACCTTGATCAAAGGAAGAATAAGTGGGTAAACTCCTTGTGCTAATAACCTCAATAAAATTAAATAAAACACTGAAAAATCAGATTTTTATGTCATAAAAATTATGTCGGATTATACCTTGATCAAGAGCGGCAATGAACCCTAAAAGTTGAGATTTTGAGTTGATTTCTCCATCAAAAACCTAGATCCACTTTGCAACTCCTTCCTCCCACTCCCTCTCCCTCTCTCTGGATCGCCGCCGGCCGAGGCCAGGGGAGGGGTCGCGGCTCTGCTGCTGGGGCGTGACAGTTCTAGGGCGGTCGCGTTCCGACAGCCCCCATAGAGGGGAGAAGAATTTTAAGGGAACAAAAGAGGGGGGAAAATGAAGAAAAAGGGAGAAAAAGATGGTTTATTGAGATCTCAAGAGAGGAAGAATGAAGAGGCTTTTAGGGTTTCACCATAGTCTTTTTCTCAAGATTTTTGGAGAAAAAGAAGAGATGAACTCTCTTTACCCAGAATTAATCTTCTCCAGAATTACAACTTTGTCATTTTACAAGTTTGTCATTGCTAAAAAAACACTCAAGTGTCCCACATCTTGATCAAGAACATCTTGGCCCTTAATCTATCATCACCATGCACGCCTACTTCCCCACTAATTAAAATTGAGTTTTATATTATAATTTGTATTTTAAATTTTTTTACTTCTTTATTTAATTGGTGATGATATGATAAACCATTTGCCTACAATTTTTATTATTCATAAGAATACCAACAATCAAATAAAGAAAAATAGAAGTTTATAAGAATATAGCAAGTTAAAATTATATACTCAAGGTATGCAACTTTGGTAATGATACGAGCAACTAATTAATTACACCTTACCCTAAGAGTTTAATATGTGTGTGTATATATATAAAGGTATAGTTAACTAACATAAGAAACTCATTAATTACTTATGGGTTACCGGGTGTTACATGGATGACCATACAGAGGTAGCAGTCCAAAATTTCGAGTTAGGTAATCACAAAATGAGTGCAATTCCAAACAATAACAACAGATTAGAAATAAAAGCAATGACAACAAACCTTTATTCCAAAAAAAAAATCCCTCAACGGCGTGTATCGTTTCCTCTATTGTTTCCTATAAAGAAATGATATAAATGATATGAAGATAGTAACATATCATAAAATAAATATTGAACAGGGTTCGTCTCTCATTCCTTCTATCAAAATTTTAGAGGAAAAAATTATAAAGAGTTGATGATTATTCATTCAATATTTATTGTTATAGACAATTACAAATACAACTCATAATATGAGTAGTATTTCTAATAATATAGAAATTCCTAATAAAATATAGATTAAAACAAAAAATCCTAGCATGAAACTAATTAATTAAGAATTTAACACTCTCACTTGAGCTGGATCAAGAGTTTAATACTCCCACTTAAGTTGGAGGATAGATGTTTATCATGCCCAGCTTGTTGCATAAGTACGAGAAAACTTTAAGAGAAAAATATTTTTGTAACGTATTTGTACCTTCTTAGAAGACAAAGTGAACAAAGTAAAAATTAGCTTTCGAGAGACCACGTCATGAGAAATGACAATTCACCTTTATGTGCTTGATCCTCTCATGAAACACAGGATTGCTAACTATATAAGCAATAATCTTTATTTCTGTATATAGGCTATTTCTCTCTTATCTAAAATTGTTCAAACTGAATTATCTGTCTATATCTTTTATCGGTCTATTCCAAATTATTAACTCACCATATCTCTATGCATCATTATTTTGAAGCTACTCAGATACAGATACTCTTGTGTTAATTATAATTTCATCTCTATTTTTTAATTGGAATATAGGTCGTAGCCTAGTGCAAGAGGAATTTGAACTCGAGATCTCTTCGAAACTAAATTTGTCTCTCTATCTTCACACCTATATTTGCAACTACCTCCTTACGAATATTAAAGTTAAGTTATTAATAATAGATGATATATCCAAATAATTGAAAATAATTATTCACAAAGTAAAAGACAATAAGAAGAGATAATTTTATTATTCCATTAAAGTATTTTTTTGAAACGAAATCTATTACTAAAAAGAAAATTAATCCTCTGTATTTTTATGCTTGTAATTCAACTTCAAGAAAATTCCATTTGACTCATCCAACAATGTTGTATCTATTTTTCTAATTATTAAAATTATTAACATTATTTATACTATTATTGAAGATAAAAATATAAATCAGTAAGTTCGACCTTTGATAAAAAAAAAAAAGAAGGTAAATTAACATACCAAATTTTAGTTCCTTTAAAAAAAACAAAAGATTCATAGACAACCAATAATAAACAAAAAAAAATCATGACAGAATTAAAATTTTATCAATTATATTTCTTATATCTTATTTATTTTTTGAATAAGATCTAATTTTTATTTTCTTTATAAGCAATATCATTTGTCAGTTTAAATAAGCTTTAATTTAACACCAATTTTCTTATAATTTTTTTATCTTAAGTGAATAACACTTTCTTAATACAAATAGTATAAACAAATTTTTATATTGATTAACATTAATATTTCATTATATTTCATTATTTTTTTATGTGCATCGCACATAGAGATATACTAGTGGAAAGAAATTATGTGAATTATTTATTTTTATGAATTTTAATTAGATGCAATAATAAGATAATTGTAAAGGGCAAAGTTGAAAATTTGAACCACAAAAGTTTAATAGGAGCGGATATTAGTGCCCACCAAATTGATAAAGCCCCCACCCAATAACTACAAAAATGCTATTATTTTTTTGACAAATTTAGCCTATAAGTAAAAGTCTAAAATACTTTCTCCTCCTTCCACGGCGACGGTCTGGTGGTCCTCCCTCTCTTTTGTCACGTCCCAATGCTCAAAATACAGTATATCATTATGTGACATGATCGGCGACGTATACACAGAGGATGAAAAAATCCTATGTATACACGTTAAGCCTTCCGTAGACCTGTACAATTATGATAATAAAGCAAAAACACTACTGATTTGATATATATATATATATATATATATATATATATATGTATGGGGTTACTGTACCTCAGCCGGCAGGCTGAGAGAGTTTCTCAGCCGGCGGGACGTGGCTGAATATATGCCACATATCGGCCGCAGAGTGTAGGCGCCAAAAAAATCAAAAAAAAATCCCGCCTAAACAATCGGGAAACAAATTGACAAAAATACCCCTTTTTTAATTCTAAACTGGAATAAAGTCATCAACAAACAAAATTTCAGTTGAATATATCTACAGTTATAAAATTCGTAATTTTACTACATTGAAAAATATAATTAAAAAAATTGGATAATATAATGTAAAATAAGCAGAAACATTGAAAATTTTAAAAATATGCCATGGTCGCAGACTTAATACAATATAACTTTCAATTTTATATGACAACTGCGACACAGTCGCAGTCACTAGTCGCAGTCATAGTGTAACAAAACTTTTTTATATAACGTCTGCGACCCTAGTCGCATTCTATCGTACAGCAATGCGACCTCCTTCAGTACTGCGACCAAAGTCGCAATCTTCTTTCGCATGCGTTATGTCAAAGATTTTTTATATTTTTAAAAAGTAGATTAGCCATGCGACCCTGAGATCAGTTCGCGTACATCACATCTTATAAAAAATACTATATTAATTATACTGAATTAAATGAAAGTAATTAATATTCTTTCTACCGTGATACAACAACAGTCTAGAAAAAAGAGATGCACTAATGTTAATATCGATAAAGGAAAGATGTGCACCATACGTAATCTAAAGATATAGGCAAACCATTCTATAAAAAGTTAATTTGTACTTCAAGTATTAAACCTCTGGCAAAAAGAAACTCTTCGGATTCTCCCGCAATAAATCTTCAATTAAATATTTTTTTTTTACCACTTCCTACCATACTCAACCCTCACCTGTAACAATTATTATTACTATTCATGTTCTTCCACAATATTGACCTTTATATATTGCTTGTAACTAATATATTATCTCATACCTAAAAACTATATTTTTGCTCTTCCTTTTCAATTTGATTTCAAAAACTTCCAAAAAATAATTCATTCTTGAATCATGTCTTCCCCATCTTCTTCCTCTGAACACTTAGATTTCAACTTCAATCGTTCCCCCACCGGTCCTTTTTCTTCAGGATATTCTAGTGAATCTGATACCAGTCTGGACTTAACTCCTTTTGACTATCTCACTACATCAAATAATGTATTAACTGATCCTCCTATTCATGAGGATAATGAAGTTTTCATGTGGGTTAGTGAGGAAGACATTATTCCTCTGCCACTTGACGGAGACATGCTTGATGAAAGCATGTCCTTTGATGCTGTAGGCTCGCTTTCTCGCAACGGGTCAGACGAAGAGTTTGATAGAGACGATCCATTCTGAGAGTTTATCGGTGAAACAAAAAACCTCAAAAATAGGAAGATGATGAGGAAATAAGTGAAGAACATGAAGAGCAGAAGAATGAAGACGACGAATCTGCTTATGATGGTGATAATGACGAGAATTAGGATTTCCTGATCTTCTGATATTCAACCTTATTTTGTCTTCTTTTAAAAGTTTTTAATTCTCTTTTTTGTAAGGTCTCTTTCTCACTATATTAACTTATAAGCTCTTTTAATTACATATCAAACTGCGACTGCTGTTCTTAAACACTGCGACCATAGTCGCTGTGCTACTACGCATGCAATAAGTAAAAATAATTCATACTTTATAAGCAAAACATATAAAACATACGTAAACTGCGATTATAGAATCAGTACTTATTCACCGTTATTACATTTAACTTAGCAAAAAAAATTATTAAGAAAAATGCAGTCGAGGGTACTGCGACCATAGTCGCAGTCCACGATCGCATACTATATGTAAAAACTAATTTAATAGTTCATAGGAGGATCAGACAACAGTCAGAAATGAAGAACAAAAATATAAAATAATACGTACACTGCGATTATACTATCGCTCTCGTTAAGTACTGCGACCATAGTCGCGGTAGTGCGACCATAGTCGCAGTCCATGATCGCATACTATATGTAAAAACTAATTTAATAGTTCATAGGAGGATCAGACAACAGTCAGAAATGAAGAGCAAAAAATATAAATAATACGTAAACTGCGATTATACTATCGCTCTCGTTAAGTACTGCGACCATAGTCGCAGTAGTACGACCATAGTCGCAGTCCATGATCGCATACTATATGTAAAAACCAATTTAATAGTTCATAGGAGGATCAGACAACAGTCAGAAATGAAGAACAAAAAAATATAAAATAATACGTAAACTGCGATTATACTATCGCTCTCGTTAAGTACTGCGACCATAGTCGCAGTAGTGCGACCATAGTCGCAGTCCATGACCGCATACTATATGTAAAACCAATTTAATAGTTCATAGGAGGATCAGACATTTTTCTCTCAGCTGCAGGCTGATATACATTTTTCTATATGTGTGTGTGTGTGTGTGTGTATGTATGTATATATATATGTATGTATGTATATATCATATGTAACAAAAGTACATAACACAATTCCATACAATACAAAAAAAAGAGTACATATGAGTCCATCAGCGCATTTATGAAAAAGTACAGTACAACTACGTATGTATAACACAAAAGAGTGCAACTATAGAATATACTGTAAGCCAAAAGAGACAAAAAAGTCACGAATTGTCCTACTGCTGCTCAACCAAGCCGTCTAGGTACTCCTGATCCTCCTCCGAGGGTGTAACTACGAGATCTATATCTGGGCATGCAAACCTAGGGTCTCAGATGCAATCGAGGGAGTATACAGAGAAAAGATAATGAAAACAAAGGAATAATATGATATATGCAAGCACATGGATGAAACAGTATATATATGAAATGACGATAATCACAATACAGTCAGTGAAGTGAATCTGTATAATACCGTCTTTGAGTGTGTAAAGGTGTGCCATGAGACTTGATGATCGAGTAGCTCTACTCAGGTGGATGTATCCCATGCATACCCAGGATCATGACCTTAAACAATCCCCTGACTGTTGAGACCAGCGCTCTCCGCTAAGAGGGAAGTATGAAAGGGGAAACGAGAGCTCATGGAGCTGTAACACCCCGTTCCCGGAATACGTACTTAGTTGCGTATTCAGATTTTTTGATCATATTTTTCGATTTACTTCCTGTATTTGTTTTGTATTATGAATTATTTATATGATCGTTTTGTCTTGGATTGGGATTCGTGGACTCGGAGTCAGCCCTAATCTGAACCGGGAACCCGATCCTAGTGAATTGCTTGATTTGATCTTTTTACTATTCTGATTTGACCGATTTTAGTTTTAAACATCATTTTCTAATATTTTGGATTTTCTATGATTTTCTGGAATTTTCCTGAATTAAGTTGAAATTCTTCAAAACCGGTGTCGACCAGTGCCACTGACCGATTCTCGGATTTTTAATTTACAAACGGAGTTGAATTTCTAGAAACGGCTTTCACGTCATTTCTTAAAATCATATTTTCTATCTAAATACTTTTTCTGAGAATTTTCTGATTTTATCAAAATCCTGCCAACCCGGTGTAGACTGATATTAATGGTTGACTTTATGATTTTTATTTTGAAAATGAGATTGAATTTCTGAAAACCGATTTCATCAAAAATCTTTTTATAATATTTATTATTTTTGAGAATTTTTGGGAAGCTTTCCGAGTTACTCCATTTTTCGGGTTTTTCTGGAGTTTCCGGTGTTTTCTCCGAATACCGGAATCTATCCAGATATCATATTTATTTATTTCTCTCTCTCCCTCCTCAGACGCGAGAATCCTCAGTCCCAGATCTGATCTTAATGCGGAGATTCCATTTTTATCTGCATTTAATGCACTGCTAATCAATTCCAATCAAGTCATTATGACTTTTGTCCTTTTGTTAAACGCAGCCTTTTTGCATCTTCCCTGGACGCGGCTTTAATTCCCGCGTTTGGCTCATTTTGGCCTAAACGCAGGTTTGAGGGCTGCGTTTGGAGAGGGAAACACAAGTTCTCTTTTTGTATTTCTTTGCTTTGAAAAGTATGCACATTACTATATTCATTCCCATCCTTTATATAAATGCCTCCACTCCTTCTCTCTCATTCATTTTTTCCTTTCTTTCTTCTTCTTGTTTCCTGCAACCACCAACAGAGAGCATGGCAGCCCATTTCCATGGGTTTGAGCCATGTTCCCTCCTTTGGCTAGCCATTTCTCCACCATCTCCTCCTCCATTTCCACCACCAACACCACCACCTCATTCTCCTCCATCTCCTCCTCCATTTTCAACCCTAACACCACCACCTCACCACCTCCTTCTTCCTCTCTTTCCACCAAACAACCCATTCTCACCGCCAACTTCACCACCATCTCCACCACCACCTACACCTCCTTGGACACCACGAACCACACCAATATCAACTCCTCGGCGAGCTCCTTCATTCTAGCCAACTCGTCGCTCCCCGTAACATCGTTTGTAAAATCCCATTTTTTCAAAGTGAACTATACTTGCACCATCAACCTTCTTCCCTTGTGAAGGCCGGCCACTCCTTTCGGATTGGGGCCGCGCTATTCTCCGTTGGCAAGACTCTAGGACCGGTACCCTCCTTTTGGATTGGGGCCGAGCTTTTCTTCGTCGGACGCATCAAAGGAACATTTTAGGCGAGTAACTTTGCTCGCCAAGACATGGATAACTATTTTCATACTTGTATTTTTATCAACAAACACAAACCCTCAAAAGTCAGGTTCTGCTCTCTGTTTGCACTCTGTTAGTCGACTTGACCCAGTCATTAGTCGACTTGAACCCTTTATTAGTCGACTACTCCCTTACCTCAAGTCGACTAGCTTATTTGAAACGCGCCCTTTTTCTGAAAACGCAGCTTATTAGTCGACTATCTTTTTTCCCTAGTCGACTAACTTTTTCTTGAAGACGCGGCTCTTTGAGACGCGACCTTATTAGTCGACTAACCCCTTTCTCCTAGTCGACTAACTTTTCCTGAAGACGCGGCTCTTTGAGACGCGACCTTATTAGTCGACTAACCCCTTTCTCCTAGTCGACTAACTTTTTCCTGAAGACGCGACCCTTTGAGACGCGGCCTTATTAGTCGACTACCCCTCTCTCTATAGTCGACTAACTCCTTTATAAGTCGACTACTTGCTCTCCCTAGTCGACTAACTTTGGCTGTCTGCTGTGGTTAATTACTTCTTTGAAAATGGACCTCTTTCTCTAAGCTCTCACGTTCTCTCTTCTCCCTCTCTTTCCTTTCTCTCTCTTGATTTCCTCCTCTCTCTATCACTTTTCTCTAAACGCGTTGACGCGTTGATTCCCTGGATTCCGGATCGAGGATTTCACTATGTTTTCGAGACTTAGGCGAGTGTCCTCGCTCTCGCCTCCATTTGGGTTTCCCCGCTTTGTCGGGTCGACATGTGTTTTACTCCATGTTTTCATGTATTATGTATTGGGCTGAGTCCCTGTATTTGTGTATGGCCGAGTGCCAATATCTGGACATGTACTGCTCTGTGACGAATGCCTGTATTATGGTAATTAATTCTTGTTCATGTGGTACTAACATTGCAGGTCTCTCAGCCTTTAACCTCCGGTCACTCACTATCTCGAAAGGGAAGTGATTGGGACCGGCAGGTCTCTTCGTTCTTCAGCCTCCGGTCACTCACTATCTCGAAAGAGAGGTGATTGGGACCGTCAGGTTTCTCAGTGCAGCCTCCGGTCACTCACTATCTCGAAAGGGAAGTGATTGGGACCGTCAGGTTTCTCGGTGCAGCCTCCGGTCACTCACTATCTCGAAAGGGAAGTGATTGGGACCGTCAGGTCTTTCAGCTCCGCCTGATTATCATGATCAGCGTTCAGCGCTTTACCACTAGATTCGTCTGGGCGAGTTGCTGCCGGATTTACCGCTCGCACTTCAGCCGAGTCGTCCCGGTAACCTCGCCAGACGCTCCAGTGTTAAATACTGGTTGCTGTCTGTACTACCAGCTTGCTCAGCTCCGCTTGATTGTGCTCAGCTACTATTCTATCACATGCCATGTACTTACCTGACTTGCTAACACTTGACATGCTTTATACATGCTACTATTTAACACATGTATATCACCTGACAACTGATTGGTTATCACCTAACATCAGGCATGCTACTGCTTGGCAAGACCTCTTGTTATGACATGACTTGCCACCAGACTAATATCAATCTCTTGACATGACTTGTCACCTGCCAATATCATCCTCCTGTCATGCTATCACTTGACACCCAGCATGATATACTTGACATTGTGATTATCACGTTTACGGGAATCCTGCCTTGTTATCCTGTATTGCATACAGTGACCTGTTATCCTGGATGGAACTAAGTGCCACATGGAACAAAGTGCCACACCACATACGTGGTGGGAGCCACCTCTTGAATCTGTGGGGGCCACCTCTAGAATCCATTTCCCTCAGAGCAAAGTGCCACATGGAACAAAGTGCCACACCACATACGTGGTGGGGGCCACCTCTTGAATATGTGGGGGCCACCTCTTGAATCTGTAGGGTCATCTCCTGTTATAACCAGTTATATTCCTACTCATTCCCGTAATCTGATAATCTTGTTAACAAGCCATAAAAAAGGACCAACTTGCATCGGGTCGGGGGAAACTTGCGGCTATCAATATGTGTTCGTGTTTACAGTGGTATTAGGCATGTTGTGCAACTAAAACTTCCGGTCTGACCTGTGGGCCTCCAGGGGACCGAGGGGAGTGCTGGCTCCCTCCTTCTTGGTACCATCTTGATAAGGGCATTCTATAAGACCCTCCTGATCGCCTTGCGGCAGGTTCCGTCCACCAAGCAACGGAACAATCCTGGGCCGTGGTCCCGGGTATGTACGAGACCCACTGTAAACATAGTTCGTTGATACCCCCGCTGGTTTCCAATAACAACCTTGTTTTACTCAGATATGGATATATGTGTGCTGGGACGCTAGTTCACATATCTAGATATCAGGGTAATACGAGTAATAATAATAATAAAGCGTCAAGATAATAACCTGCTCTTTAAGTTGTAAGTAGAAGTATGTGGAATGGGACGCATACTGAAGCCTGCAGCTTAAACGGCTATGAATCTGTGATATGCCTTATCGTATTTGCTTGTACTGGATTTTACATCGGATTTCCGGTTTTATGATTATTATTATGTTAGCTGCTCCTACCCTGCTTTATCCCTTGTATCCACCTGCCTCCTGTTCATTATCTTATCATGCCCTGAGTACAGTCGGGTTGTATGTGCTTGGACTATGGTGACATGAGATAAAGGTATATAGATGAGGGTTTCCTTGTTTGGATTATTCCTTCGACGTACTAGTCTTATGGAGCTGTGATCTGAAACCATACAATCAGATTTGCTCGTCCTCGGCTTTATTGGTTATATTGCTTTACATATACTTACCCTTGCTCGCCACTTGACCTTTGCTTCACCACTCGCCTGGGGAGTTTCATCTGACTCCCCTGGATCCTCATGTCCAGGTCCTGGAGCTTGGAGCATGTTGGAGCTTGGAGCGTGTGGATTCTCCCAGTTGCTGATCTGAGTGGTGCAGCGGAAGCATGGATCCCCAGCAGACCATCTGAAGCTCTATCCTTCCAGGCCCCCTGTGTGCCTCTCGAGTTTTCCTTTTGTAAACTCGTGAGTGCCTGTGTACTGTTCATACTTGTACATCTCTTTGTAATCTCGCAATTGCGCATATCAGTGATGTAATATTCATGTAATATTGGATCATCTCTGGTGATAACTTTGTAATTGTACTCATGTGTTGGAATGTATAATGCACCACTTGCTTCCGTACTCTGATTCTTGCCTGTACTGATGCTTAGCGTATATACGTGAGGGTATTTCTGACCTGCGTATATACGTCGCAGTAACGTCTCCGTACCCGCCGGGATCGGGGCGTTACAGGAGCTACATACAATTGGTAGTCAGCACTATCATCCCCTGCAGTAGGATAAATATAGATATAGTACACTCATCCGATAAGATCTAGTCAATCATCCAGTCTCCCCATCCTCAAGTGATTTCACTGCAGTGAGGCGTATGGGAACATGATCTAAAAGGAATAGGTGACAAAAATATATGAAACACTCGCTAAGTGTTAGGTACTACAGTCGTGTGGGTGTGGGTGCATGTATTGAGCAGATAGCTGGAATAAATAACAGGATCGTCAATGTAACATGTAACGGGAATAAATAACAGGAGTATCCAAGTAACATGTAACGGGAGTAAACAATAGAAATAAATGAATTTATCCCAGCTATCTTCATAATGACATGCACGATATACCATAACTATCAATGATAGCCCAATAGGACAAGTTCATGCTCAGATATACTACACAATCCTTCAGAGGTAGACAATATATCAGGAATAACCATAATAACGACAGTCGAATATACCAGTCAGCTAACACAACTTCTATAAATGATTTATTTACTGTAATGATGAAAATACAGGTTAACACTTGCCTTATAAGTGAAGTTCTCTCTGTTCCAATCCCAACAATACCAACAATGAGTGATTCAGACGTCAAACGATCAAGTTATTGTCCGAAGCATGACTCTGGGTCACTTTTATAATATCTGAAAGTTATCCAGGGAGTTAAACAAAATTTTACAGGGTTATACATATAAAAATAATAATTTATGAAGGGCTTAATGAAATTTACCTTTTTAATCAAAGTGGGTTGTGGGTTTCACGTTGCGGGTCAAGTTTGTTTACAAACCCGTTATGGTAACAACAGAAGGAGGAGGAGGAGGAGATGATGAAGAAGAGGAGGAGGCCTAGGGAGGGGGTCTGGCCGCTGCTGGGGTGGCTGCGTGCGTGATGGTGGTGGGCGACGGAGCTACGACGGCCGGAGATAAAGAAAGAAGGGGAGAGAGAGACGGGGTAAAAGGGAAAGAGGGGGAAGGAGAGATGGTGGCGGACACGACAGAGCGCGGCACAGGGTGGAGGTGGTTGCAGTGGTGTGGGGTGTGGCACGGTGGCTCCGAGGAGGTCGGGGGGGGCATAGGTGGTGAGGAGAAGTACGTGGGTGGTGGAAGAGGATGGAGAAAAAGAGAGGAAAAAGGTAAAGGAAAACAGGGAAAGAGAGGGTGAAGGTGGGGGTTGGGTTGGGTGGTGGCATGGTAGAGCTCGACCAGTCGGAGGTGGTCGGCCGGCGAGAGGTCTGGAGGTAGGGGTGGTGGCGTTGTAGGTTAAGGGGAGAGAGAGAACAGAGAGTGAGAGAGAAATATTATTGTGGGGTGTTTGATTAAGGTGAATGTTGGGGTTGTTAAATTAAGCTGGGTCGGTTAATTAAAGGTCGGTTATTGGAACTGTGTAGATGAATGAAGAAATTAGAAGAAGATTTGAGATAATCAGTGGGATTTATAAAACTTAGGGTAGAAGTAATAAGAATTTTAGAATTAGTTAGATTTAATTAATATTAAATAATTGGGTTAAAATTTGACCAAGTACGAACAAATCTCAAAAATCTTGTAAAATAAAAATATTAACCGGAGGATGAATGTGAAATCGGATTTTAAAAATTCACTCTGGTTTGCAAATTAAAAATCTTGAAATCGATAGTTGATACCGATCGACACCGGATTGGCTGGATTTTTGGACAAATTTAAAAAAATCTCCAAAAATACCCTAATGTAGGAAATATGATTTTAAAGAATAATGTGAAAACATATTCTCAAACTTCAACCCCGTTTGTGAATTAAAATCATGAAGTCAATTACCGGTTCGGTCGCCACCTAATTCAGGGATTTTCCAAAATAATTCAGAAAATCTAAAATATTGAAAAATAAAATTTTAAACTAAAATCGGCTCAATCCGACTACCAGAAAGGAAAATCAAGAGCACACACCATATCGAGCACTGATACTGCGATACGTAAATCTGGGATCAAGTGTTACATCTTTCCTCTGCCTCCCCCTCTCCTCCGACCTCCCTCCTCCTCCTCCTCCTCGCTCCCTCCCTTCCCCCTCCTCCCTCCTCGTCGGGCGAGGGGGGGGGGGGGGGGAAGAGAGAGGGGGAGGGGGGCGGGGCTGGGGACGAGGGTGGTGGAAGGAGGAGGAAGAAGAGGTGTTTTGAAAATTTTAGAAAAGTAAAAGAGTTTCTCCATTAATTTGATGAGTGTATTAATCAGATCAGTGTCTTTATCAATTTGGTAGCGCTAATAACCGCTCCAAACTTTAATAGCCGGATCCTCTAGTTGTGGTGATCAACCTACGCAGCACAAAAGCGGCAACACCCAACGCCCAATGCAGGCCCCACATGTCACCAGAGAGCTTTGGTGCCGACTTGCGTGTTCTAGTTATCGGGTGCAACAAAAAGCCAATTGTTTAAAACTCCCACATTCAAATCACTCAACACCGTTTGGCCCTTTTCCAAAGAAACCAACACGAAAATTATATAGAAGGGCACCCCTCGAGGAATGCAACAAAACAAACCAACCTTTTTTCTCTCTCATTAGCCCTTGAGCCCACGAGTCCCCCCGCAAACCCAACCCCCCACAAAAAAAACAAAACAAAGTAGACCCCATCTCCTATCTCGGATCCGAAATCGAAGCCAGAAAATAGAACCAAAGACTCGAACACTTCAAAAAAAAAAAAAAAAAAAAAAGAAAAAGAAAAGAGAAAAAGGTAAAGAAGGGGGAAAAAAAAATCTCAAAATCAAAACGAAACCCTAACCCTAACCGTAGCGCCCCCGCCATCGACGCGAGGGGCCAGATCCTTCCGTTAAGGTTAGGGCTTCTGGTGATGGCAGGAAGATGACGGCGACGACGTCGACGTCGGCGGTGGATCTCTGCGCCCAGGCTCTTAAGGCTCTCTCCGAAAGGTGCCCGTTTGACACCGAGGAGTGCGCCTCCAGAGTCCCGACACTGCCATTTCGAGTCGCCACCCACCTGTCGAGACACACCGACGGCCGGAGGAAGTTCAAGAAGTCGGCTTCGGCCCATGGCGAGCAGGCACCGGCCACCGGCGGGCAGGTTCCGAAGCAGTCCAAGGGGTCCAGCTTGTGGGACGAGATGGAGGTTTACTTTCGCCCGATCACTGAGACTGATATTGAGAGATTGAGGCCCAGATGTCTTCCTGACTCTTGCTTTTCTATTCCAATTCTCGAAGGTTCCTCGGAAAAGATGAAGAAAGGCGCGATTTTTAGTGGAAATGAAGTGGGAGTGAGTTTAGTGAAAGAACAGGAGAAGAAGAGTGAGAACTACGAGGGGACAGTGGGAGAGGTTGAGCAACCTATGGATATTGATAATGTCGGGAACTTAAGTAGTACATTACCAATTCTGGACGCAGTAGCAGAAGAAGAACTGGCCGCGGAGGAGGAGGATGAAGGCTTGTCTATGAATTGGGTTCTAGGTTCGAGGCATAGAGCAATTCTCACTACTCAGCGTCCTACGAAGAAACGGAAACTATTAGGGAGTGATGCTGGGCTGGACCAGCTCTTGGCACTTCCTCACTCTGAAGAGGATTCTAATCGTTGTGATGTCTGTTCGTTGGGGGAGAGCAAGGGGAGCTCGAATAAAATTGTTTCTTGTACTTCGTGCAGTGCTTTGGTGCACAAGAAGTGTTATGGGATGCATGGGCCTGTTGAAGAACTGTGGGTTTGTTCTTGGTGTAAGCATTTGGAGAGAATGCTGGATGAGAAGAGAAGAGAGCAGACGGGTTTGAGGTGTTGCTTGCTTTGCCCAAAGGAAGGTGGTGCTTTAAAGCCAGTTGGCAGGGATCATAAAAATGATGAGGAGAAGAAGTTTGCACACTTGTTTTGCAGCCTATGGACGCCTGAGGTGTACGTGGAGGACGCTGGGATGATGGAGCCGGTTGTGAATATTGGGGCAGTACCGGAAATGCGGACAAGGCTGGTTTGTAACGTGTGCAAGGTGAAGCATGGCGTGTGTGTTCGGTGTAGTTATGGTAAGCTCAATTAGCCCCCCTGCTTTTAAATCTAATTTTATACTGATCCAATATAAATACTATGTTTCTTTTTCTATCAAGCTCTTTGATTTCATGGCATGGTTGTAATTTATATCAGTGATTGCATCTGTTAGCCGTTGTTTAGTATGACCTATGTGATTATGTTTATGGCTTTTGTTTGTACTTTTATGCATTTGATATAGTAGTTCATTGTTATGCATCTTTCTCTGTATGTCATTTGGGCCGATGATCATAGCCCCGTCCGCATTTGCAAATCTCCTCAAGGAGCTTAGAACTACTTCATTTTGTTTTAGCAGGTTCACGAATGGCTGATAATTGATTTCTAATTTCAAAATTGGAAGCAGCCACCTGCTATTGGATCTTGAGAGGAAGCATCATAGACAATGACGCCAAACTGATGGCTTGAGAGGTAAATCTGTGGAGACTGGAAGGTCTTGCTTGGATCAACTCAAAATTGTGCATGGTTGTTAATGTAACTGGAAGGTCTTGCTTGGATCAACTCAAAATTGTGCATGGTTGTTAATGTAAAGGATGCTAAACTGGATCACTGGAAGGATGCTCTTCTTTTGTAAAGGAGAAAGTGCATTTTGGGGATTCTTGGAGTAGAAAACAAAAGAAGTGCATCTCCTAAAACTGCTTCGGCGTGTCAGTTGGTTCCTCCACAAATATCAGTTCTTGTTAAATCTTAATCCACATGAAAGACTCATTAGCTGAGGATGAATAGAACTCTTGAACACAGAATTGTTGCATTCCATAAGCTTGTGTCCATTGATCTCCTTGTTATGCTTTGCAATTGGGCTTACATCAAACTTAAGTTTCTACAACAATACACACACAGAGAGAGAGAGAGAGAGAGAGAGAGAGAGAGAGAGAGAGAGAGAGAGAGAGAGACTTGGCTACTTCCGGAAGGATTTGAGCATGAATCCTTCTCACTCAAATTCAATATTATGACATTCAAATACAAGATCCACTCCATTGATGTTGATCTACATTATTTAAAGTAACTAAAAATAAAAAATCAAGTGTTTTGTAGTTTTCTTGTCCATACATCAAATGGGCACAAAATGGACAATCGGAAGTAGCATATTACTCATATCTATGACTTTAGACATACAAATTCTCGATCCGACCATTTGATCATGATCTAAACATTTTAAAATTTTCACACACCAATTTTTGTTAGGTTTCAAATATTCTACATTGTTAAACTAACCAACTCCCCATTTAAGTCGTTCATTTTGCTCCTACTTGATGAATAAGCAAAAAGTATTCAAAACACTTGAATTTTTGTTTTTAAACACTCTTAACATTGTAGATTGGAGTGAATCTTCTTTTGAATGACCTAACATTGAATTTGAAAGGGAAGGATTCATCTCCATATCCTTCCCAAAGGACCCAAGTCTATCTCTTTCTTTCTCTCTCTCTCTCTCTCTCTCTATGTATGTATGTATGTATGCATGCATGCATGCATGCATGCATGCATGCATGCATGTATTTATTTATTTATTTATTTATTTATTTATATGTTTGTATGTATGTATGAATGTATACATCTATATGTATGTATGTATATGTATATATGTATGTATGTAAATTTGTTGAAGCTGCTCCTTTCTCCAAAAAAGAAAAAGGGCAAAAAAAAAGAATAAGAATTGAAACCGTCCATTTGTAATTATCAGCGTTATGCTTTCAGTACAAGTATGTACATCTATATAATGAACAAGTTGCTGGATATGGTTCGTCTACTTGGCCCATAAGTAACTGATGATTATAATTAACAAACTCTGAACAGTTTGCGTTTTTGGGACTTCATCATGGTCTCATGGTTATGCAGTTCTAGGATTATTCCATTAGATATTCAGGTTTATATTGAATTCACTCATTCTTGGTTGTCTCTGCATGCACAAGCATCTGATTCACAGAGGTGAATTGTCTGCTTTTGCCATTGTTGCTAAGCAAAGAATAACATATGCTCCCAACAACCCACCCACCCCCTCTCAAAAGTTTAATTCAGAATTTTCAGTTTCTCAATTTTGGTTGGTTTTTTGTTATTTTAGGACTAACTATGGAGTTCATATAATATGTTTTTTCATCCCATTCGACCATCAAGACTGGCCTAATGGCTGATTAGCTTGATGTAGAATTTACAAAGTGAAAAAAATGTCATGAATCTGGGGTTTGAGACATGTCGGTCAAATTTCTCGTGTTTCCTGCTTTGGCTCTTCTTGCCATATAATCTATTTGCTTTGCAAAATCTGTGGGGGTGATATTGTTGTTCAGCCTGGATAGGTGGGAAGAATTGGGTAACTGCAATAGGTTAGACTCCGGCGCGCCATATTGATGCAAGAGGGATATGCAGAAAAATTGATTAAATTGTTTTCTACATCTGTCAATCTGATTACAACACCGAGTTGGTGTAAAATTTATTTAAGACAAATCAGAATAAGGGAGATTTGTGTCATAAAATGTAGGTGGGTGGGAACAAAGAACTACCTTATATGCATCCTGTTTAAGCTCATTGATATCTGGTTTACATTAGAAATAACTGATATAGAAATAACTAGGATAGGAGAGAAGGAAGATAATAAAAAGCTTAGGAAATTTTTATTTGGAATAAATATAATGAAGTGGCAAATTTCTGTTTAAATGCATTAGAACTAGCTTTCAAAATTAATATTTTTAAACAGGAATTTCAGACGCATCTGATGTTTGATAAGTCTTATACTTAACTAAAAGGGGCCCGTAATTTGAATCTCCGAAATGCCCAGGAGTGCAAAAGCCTTCAAATTTTTTCCCTCAAAATCAATTTTAACATTGTTTTTTCATTCAACAAATTTACCATGAGTTATTAACGGCTCTGCCTTTTTTGGACCTTCTGACAAGTATTCTTGATCATTTAGTATTTGATTTTGTAGGACTGAATATTTTGTTGCATTAAATTACTCTGTTACTCTAAATTCCTGCAAAATATTTGTTGGCGTATAGAACTCTTTTTGACAATGTTGGAATTATTTTTTATATGTGAATGTACGGCATATATAGTTGTGCTTTCTGTAGCTTGTGTTTTTCAAAAGGTTTTGATTTCAGTTTATCCATATATCTTCCACAGAAGATATTACCCAAGTTTCT
Organism: Agave tequilana; assembly: GCA_038442645.1. Taxonomy (NCBI): domain Eukaryota; kingdom Viridiplantae; phylum Streptophyta; class Magnoliopsida; order Asparagales; family Asparagaceae; genus Agave; species Agave tequilana. The sequence continues at coordinate 57,236 of JAVJIF010014924.1, forward strand.
ATTACCTAGGAGTCTAGATAAATTGTTTTATGTCTGTAATCATCCGGATGATGATTGAAGGAATTAATCACGAGGGGTTTTCTCATGGGAGATTTGATTAAGCACTAAAGGGCTAGCATAAGTCTTTCAGATTTAAAGTGCCATTTAGAGTGGTTATTCAACTTAACTCTATTCAGGGAGGTTTTAGGGCATATGTTAGAACCTGGACAAAGCCATGTAGTCTTGATGTTGTGATACTAGGTGTCCTTTTGTGTTCAAAGCGATTTGTTTCTTTGTTTATTCAAATAACTTGTTTAGGGTTTGCTTGAATCCCGGCTTGTTCTTTATATCTAAAGTCTCTGTGATCTAAACAACCACTTTTATAGTGTATTGTAGCGAGTATTACAGTGGAGCGTGGGAAATTATCACGATGGAGCGAGGGAAATTTTCTTCAGTAGTTTTTTTTTTTGGAGTGTAGTTGCACTTCGATACAGACTTTTAGGTGTATGTATTGTGATGGTATGTTAAATTATTTTTTTACTTGAGTGAATAAGGGATAAAGGACCTTTTTCAACCTGACCAAACTTATTTTCACTATTCCTATCCCTTTTTATTGAGTTAGGTTGCTTCCAAACAGTTAACACCTTCCGATAGTGAACTCCAATGGCCTCGACAACCACTGGTTAATCTCTCTCGATTTCGAAGAGAACAGTGATGGTAAATACCTACCGCCAGAGTGGTTGGCTACTTTATTGGAAGAAGTTGTTGGCCATTTCATTGAATTTAAAGTACTTGAAGCGGCTGATTGCTAAATTGTTTATTTATTCGGGAAAATGTGAAACAGTGTTTTGAGTTCTTCCTGGAGTTCAACTTCAGTGGCTAGAGACATGAACTTTTTTTGTGGTCTATTTGTCTACCACTCGCTATTGTAAGTCCATCCTTGTCATCATTCTAAGTGAGTCCACTCCATCTTCAGTGGCAAGGTAATTTGGTCTACTCTTTTAATAATAGGTGCACCTCAGTTACTTGGTTGGCCTTATATACCCAGTAACAGGGTTCAAAGTATTGGCCGAGTCTGTGTTGACTCGGTCGAGTCGTATCCGGAACGACGGTTGGCGAGACGAGAACGAGACACGATTTGATATTTTGGCGAGTTTTGAAGGGATTGGGTCTCAGAACTTGGCCGAGTCAACTCGGTATCGTGAGTTGACGTGGGAAATCTCGGCTAAGTCATCCAATTCATCTCTGAGTTGGGGTCTTAAAAAAGAAAAAAAGAGGAAGAAAACCTACCGAGCTTAGATCTACGTCGTTGTCTTTCCCACCCGCCGTCATCGTCATTGTCTTCCCCGCCCGTCGTCGTCATCGTCTTCTTCCCCGCCAGCGTGCGCCGCCTGCCTCCATCCTCCAGGTAACTCTCTCTTCTTCTGATCTCTCTTCTCCGCTCTCTCAGCTCCCTCTTACCGGACCTCTCTTCTCTCGATCTCTCTTCTTCGCTCTCTCAGCTCTCTCTCACCCGTTCTTTCTTCTCCTGATCTCTCTCTTCTCCGCTCTCTCTGCTTCCTTTCACTCGATCTCTCTCTGTTTTAAAACCTCTCTTTCTCTTTCTCTGTGTTTCTCTCACCCGATCTCTCCCCCCTCTCTTTCACCCACCCTCTCTTTCACCCACCCTCTCTCTTTCGCTCTTTCTGTCTCACCCGCTCCTAGGTTAAATTTAATTTAGTATAATTTTAATTTAATAGTATAAATCTTGGATAATTTAAAGTTAATTTAGAAGTATAGATGCAGTAAAAATATAATTTTATTTTAGTATGTTTCTACCGACGAAGCATGTATTTATGGGTTTTTTAATATTTAGTGTGCTATGTGATATATTTTGGACATGTGATACATGAATATTGATGTCTATATATTTTCTAAGATTTCTCGTGATTTTTCTAGAATTTTTGAGCTTCATATGTGGCGTTTTACGCGTATCGCCCGAGTTTGTTCTGCTATGCTGCGATCGATGCGTCTCAGTATCCACTGAGTCAGCGGTCGAGACCACGACTTTGAATCATGCCCAGTAGAGGTCTCTTATTTACCCAAAGGTTGCTGACATTTACAGGTCTCTCTTAAGGTTGTGGTCATGAGCGGCCTCTAAGTTAGACTGACATTTATTTTTAGCTTTAACGGCTTTATAGATGAATGCTAAGAGTCATCAAAGAGTCAGTTTTTGGCAAGAAAAAATGTAACCAATATCAGGTTGAGAATTAGGTTGCTGGTAGGTTTGTAATTGATTTCAGATTGAGAATTAGGTTGTTTATAGGTTTTGTGATGCTTGACTCGACTACCAGATGCAATTCATTATATGCAGCTGCCTGTTACAGTTTGAATCTGTTTGATGCTTTTTGCGTGTTGTTAGAATGCATTGGTGAGATCGTCTTTGTTCCATTTGTGGACTGACTCCTATTATATGGTTCTGGGTTAGCCTCTGGCTAATTCTGCTAATTTTTTGGTAAACTCTCCTATTTTTGGGTGGTTGCTCTTGCATTTTGCTTGAGGACTTGGGTGGTTGCTTCTGCATTTTCCTTACTGACTTAGAGTGGTTGTTCTTGCATTTTCCCTTGTGGCAAATTTAAATTGAAGTTAATTGATAGTGCTAACTATTCTTGGCTGTTGTGAAATTGTTCTTTTCCAAATTAGACTGTTGATAAGCGATAAAGATGAGAATTCAGTTCCCGCAGTTTGCTGTTTTAATCAGTGTTCGAAGACTTGGCCGAGTCGTATCCGTCTGGGCGAGCTCCGAGACGAGTCGGAGACACGAGTCAGTCGACTCAGCCCAAGGGAGCCCGGATCGGTCAAGACTCTGAGTCGATTCTGAGTCTTGGCTGATTCGGGCTCGCAGCAGCCGTTCGCTTGTGACGACCGAGTCGACCGAGCTGTTCGCTCGTGATAGCTGGGCTATAAAGCAAAAAAATGGGGGAAAAAGCAGGCTTACCTCCTCCGTTCCTCGTAGATTGCCATCGTTGCTCGCCGATCGCCGCCGGTGCTCTGCCGATCGCCCTCCATTGCTCCAGGTACCCCTTTCTCCCCCTCTCCGATCACTCCCTATGTTCTCTTTCTCCCCCTCAACCTCTCTGCCCCTCTCGCTCTCTCCCTCTGTCCCTCTCTCAGCTCTCTTCGTCCCTCCCACTTTGTCTCTCTCCCCTCTCCGTCTTTCTCTCTCTCCCTCTGTCCCTCTCCCCCCTTTCCGTCTCTCCCTCTGTTCCTCTCCCAACTCCCTCTCTCCCCCATCCCTCCCTCCCTCCCTCTATTCCTCTCCCAGCTCTCTCCGTATTTCTCTCCCTCTCCATCTCTCTCTGTGTTCCTCTCTCTCCCCCTCAGCCTCTCCCTCTCCGTCTCTCTCTGTTGCTCTTTCTCTCATCTCCCCCCCTCAGTCTCTCTCTATTTAACATTTTTATTTAATTTAATTTAGTTTAATTTTAGTTTAGTTTAATTTAATTTAGTTTAATTTAATTTAGTGATTTTATTTAAGTTAGGTAATTTAGTAATTTTATTGAAGTTAGGTAAATTTAATTTAAATTAAGTTAGGTAATTTAGTAATTTTATTTAATTTAGCAAACATAATATATAGTAAATTTAATTTATTTTAAGTAGCTATGATGTGATTAGTTTAGTTAATTTAGTCAATTATAGTTTTAATTTAATTTAACAGACAATTTTTTAAATTTCAGTATGGTTCCAAAGTAGTGATGATGAATCAATAATTTTAGTTTAGTTAATTTAGTTAAGTAGCTATGATGTGATTAGTTTAGTTAATTTAGTTAATTTTAGTTTTAATTTAATTTAACGGACAATTTTTAAAATTTTTTTAATTGGATGGGAACATGGTACTCCTGTTGGTGAAAGTAGAAAACTTGTGAAGTGTAATTATTGTGGAAAACAAGTTCATGATGGTATCACTAGATTGAATTAACACATAACACATATATTTTGATATGTATCTACTGATAACGCTTGTATTTATGCTTTCATTTTATACTTTGTGTGCTAGGTGATTTGTTTTGGATATGTGATACATGAATATTCATACCTATATTTTTTAAAGACATGTCATGATTTTTTCATATTTTTTTGAGTTTTCTATGTAGCATTTTGTGAGTATCGTTTGAGTCCGATCCGAGTCGCCGAGACCGATCCGTCTCGGTGTCGGCCGAGTCGGCGGCCGAGACCGCGACTTTGAACCATATTTTTAATTGGTGTAACCGTAAAGCCTGACTGTGCATTTGGTGGGGACCCAAATTGAGAGTTTCCTTTATCAGGTCTTTAATTAATTAGCCTTTCTTTTTGTTAGTGAGACGTTGCATTTTTTTAATTAAACAATGCGCTCTCAAGGAAATTCTGCTTAGTTAATGCAAAAGCTGTTGTGCTGTCTTTAATCAATGCCAACTAATATGTCACTGGTATATATTTCTGTGAAGATCTATTTTGAATTAAAGTTAGAGTTGGTCCTGTCATTTTCCTTTTTTTATTTTCTTGACTAAATTTTGCTAGATGATATTTGTTATTCAGGGATGTGATTGAATAAAGTGGCAAGAATATAGATAACAATACTGTTTTTTAGAAGTGAAGTTAGTAGAAACCACACGATACTTCATCATCACCAGCATGCATACCTTTTCTGCCTCAACTCAAAGAGGCCTCTATTGACCACTGCACGTAATGAACAAGACTTCTGCGAGAATTATTCAATTTTTGTACCACTTGCTGAAAGCTTCATGCGGATTCTGAGAAGGTTTGTGGAAGTTTCAGACCAAGGCAGTTATAGCCAAGAAAGGATGTTTCATAAAACCGAAAAAATTTGTCCGTGGGCAAGGAGACCTAACTACAAAGAAGTTAAACTTCTTTTCTCTTAACTTGTGCTGTTAATATGTTGGAGACCCTGAATATATACTATATTGGTAAGGAGTCAGACCTATCTTATTAATTCTTTTTAATCCTAAGCCTGGGCTTGTTCCGTCAATATCTCCACTACTTAATTTGTATTAGTGACTTCAAAATTTTCCGCTGCTTAGTGATGGTTCGTGTTGGTAGCAATGTTAAATATGTTCAAGTCATTGAATATGTTCGAGTCAAGAATACAACTTAACTAATGGAAATATTAACTAGGTAATTTGTATTCTTGACTTGAACATATTGTACACTGCTTAGTGATGATTCATGTTGGTAGCAGGAATGAAGTTAGGTTTACTAATATAGCTACCAGGTGAATTACTGTCTGTTTAGTTGTAAAAGGATGCAAGATTGTGTCTGATGTTTGCAGTCCTCTTTTGTACGTTCGGTTTTGTTTGTATTTTGTGCTAATAAAATATGGTTTATTGTGCCGAGTGCACGCACTTCAAGTTGCTGGTGCCTTTTCTATTGACACTTATGCAAATATAATCTTCTTACGTGGTTACTGAGTTGTATGTATCATGTATGGAAACTCATTATCTATCTTCAATCTGCTAGGCTACCTTTGTATTTTGATAGAAGTAATAGAACAGTTTGGATTCACCAAAATCTGCTGATCAGCCTTAGCTCAGTTACTTATTTGGAATATTATGTACCTATTCTTACATCGCGGCGCTCTTAATTGTTATAGTGGTACTCTTGTTCTCATGCAGTGGCGAGAGTGACTTCTTATAGAGTTTAAGTTACTTCTAATCTAAAAGAGAAGGTTTTCCTTCTTTTATGTGTGTGGGTGCCCATGTGTTTTCTTTTTCCCTTCTTCTAGTCTTTTCTACGCATCTGGTTTCCTCTGACCATGAATTTAATCTGTATTAGATGAACTACATGGCAATTTTGTGTTCTGTCGTCTTAAGGCTATGTTTATTTTGCCATTGCCTTAGGAAGAAGAGGTACTTCCATGCTTATGTTAATAAGCTCCTCTGCCTGGTTACTTTCTTACTTATTTCACAGGATATCATCCCTCATTATGAGTTACCAGGCTATTTTACCTTACAAGTCATTTTTCTAATGTCAAATCTTCAACACCTTACGAGGCGTTATTCTAATGCTAAGTTATTGAACACGTCTGCCATTGATTTTTCATGCTCTCTGCCAACTAACTTGATGAGGATCTTTCTTCGTCTCACTCTTTGGGTTGATTATCACCATTTTCAACTTTAGACCTGCTCCGCAGATTTATACTACCTATAGGAATATTTCCCTTCAAAAAAAGTGTAGTAATATATGACTCCATTTTTTATTCCTGCCCGCAATCTAGTTTTAGCGATTAAGTGCCACACCACTAAGAGAATTTCTACCGAATCAAGTCATCCCTCCCAGTTTATGAATCAGAACAATTGTCCTATACTTTCTTAGAAGAGGAGAATATCAGTTTGCTTGTGTGCTTCAATCTATGTAAAGCATTTTCACCAAATGTGAAGATCATGTGGAATCTACCCTGGTAATGATTTTTCTTTTAGGCTTTCATCCTCAATTAAAAGCATATTGAATCCCAGGGTGGCATTCCATTTTCTCCGTATGTTTTAGTTATTTCAGTGAGAGGTTTCTGCATGTTTGTGTGGACAAGTCTTGAGTTAAAAGATCAAATACTTTTTGATGCATTATTTTCTATTTGTGGCTGCTTATTACTGTATCTAACCATGGGAGTCGGTGGATTTCTAGACATGCTATCCTGCAAACAGATTACCATCTAATCCTTCCCATGTCAGTTGTCTCAACCCAGTGAGACTGAATGCTGTTATTTCACACATGTCAAGTGCAATTATGTTGATTCAGTATTTCTGTGTCAGCCGCATCCCTCTCCTCCTTGCCGACTAATTATGGGTATATATATGCATGTGCGTGTTGATATACATACAGCTGTGTTCAACAAATAACTTCTGGGGTTCTTGTATTACTTTTACCGTATAAGTGTAACTTTTGACGGTTCTAATTCTGTCATTCAAGCTGTTGAAATGTCTGTTCTCTTGAAGCCTTGTTATTGTTTATGGAAATCTTACGATTTTTTTTTCTTTCTATTATGCTTCAGGAACATGCAGAACAGCTTTCCATCCTGTTTGTGCCAGGGAGGCAAGACATCAGATGGAGATTTGGGGGAAGTTCGGATGCGATAATGTTAGCCTTCTTCGTGTTTTTTATTTTATTTTACTGTTTTTATCTTTAGACATTTGCTTTATTCTGATTGTAGGTTAGAGGACTTATATGTGACTGTCTTGAGAAATTGTGTAGGTGGAGTTGCGAGCTTTTTGTTCAAAGCACTCAACATCTCTGGGTGGTGGCAGTGCCCAGTTCACAAGAAATCTTACCCGAACTGTCGCTGATGATTCTTTAGTTGCCAAGCCTCAACCTGTAACTGTGCTCCCAAACAAGCTAGCTAAGTTACGACTTACTCGTAAGAATAAAGAGAAAAATACGACACAAGCCGAAGTGACAGGTTTAGTTTCTAATGAAATGGTTAAGAATGAAACCAGCACGGAACAAGATTCTTTGACTATCAAGCTAAGTCGAGATGCTGGTGATATGAAGTCATGCAAGAACATAGATACCGGGGTTACTGAGAGTGACAGCAGTTTGCAAGATATCTCTAATCTTATTCCAGTTGTTAAAAGGTGATGTGGGCTTTAAGGTTTCTGTCATCTGAGAACATATATTATGATATTATAGGACTTATATTTAAACTTCCTTAATTATTTTATTGTTCAGTTAGTTGGTCGAGGTAAAATCGTTGTTGGTGATGTTGCATCAAAGATGGGAATTTCTTCTGATTCCTTGGAAGCAGCTCTCATGGTATTTGTGGGTGGTGTTTGTTTTTTCACTCTGTTGAACCCATATTTCTGTTTTAACTCATCAAAGTTTCTTTGGCAGGGTGAAATCTCATCTGTCCCCGCTGAACTGAAATTGAAAATCTCCAAATGGTGTCAGGAGTATCTATATGTCAAAATACCTGCTTATAAGCGACATCTGAAATTTCAAAATGGCTCTGCAATATCGTCATGTAGTTTAGCAGCAAGAGTTGATTGCCTAAATGCCACTGATGTAACAGGTTTAGATAGTCCAGGCAGCACCAAAGTTGCAGATGCTGACAGCGCTGATGCTTGCTTTGTTAAGTCATTGTTACATAGAAGAACAAAGAACAACACACGGGTTTTGAAAAAAGATAAGGCAGTGTGTTCACCTGGAGAACAATGTCAACAAAGTTCTATTGGGGAACTTGTAGATCAGATTCGTCAAGATCTGGTTGTTCACACTGATGACACTAAAGAATATACTGCTGGCAAAACCTCTCCTATCCATGATCAAAGTCGAAAAAACAATCAAGTCCTCTTGGAAATGGTATTTTGCTTTTTCCTTTATTGCATTCATTTTTAATTCTTCTGCAAATTGTAAGTTATTTTTTTTCTTTCATGCATCATTTTCAATCTGTCTTTTTATGATTACTTTTCTTAATTTGTGAGTAAATCTGTCTGCAATATGTTTTTATCTGATAGGTTGAATATGCCAATAGTATAGGTATGTTATGCAATATAATTGAGCCATTCAGATCTTCCTCAATATGTTTCATTGTAAATAACTATTCTGGAAGGTATGTCTGAGTGACGTTGGACTGGATGTTGGCTTTATCTTGTTTTATCAGATGAAATTTGGACTTGTAGTGTGGTATATGGTAAACTTTTGTGTTCAGTCAATTTCTTTTACCAATTACATCTTTTGATGGCTATAATGAGTTTTGGGTATTGCTGCACACAAATGCCAATACCATTATCTACTTGCAATATTGCTTGCTATGATCATGCCTAGGCATTGACACACATCATATTGGACCTTGATTTTGAGTTTACACTTGTCTCAAAATACTTGTTGAATCTTGCCCTTGCCAATTAATTCATATCATTTGTTAGTGTCCTCATTTGAGCAGATATGCTTAGCCTTAGATTACTCTATGTTATGGCTTTTCTATAATTTCCCTTGTATAATCTAATGTTAGCCTTCATCTCAGCGAGGACTATGCATGAACATGAAGAGAGAAAGAGGAAGCTTCAGAACTTTTGGGTCTATCATGTGCTCAGGGATGACACACAATAAATGGTCAAATATCTTAGCCTGCTGATGCTGAGGGATTTTGATGTCTATGTGTGGAATGTGGTTCAATCGCCGATCAAGTCTGTTCTTGAGTATAAAACTTTTTGGGACCTAAAATGGGAGGTTTTAGTTTTAATTGTAATATTGAGGAGATGAGTGTGGCATCTCTTGGCCGGGAAGTCAAGACAACCATCATTGAGTTAAAGGGAACACCTAGCTTAGACGTTCCTGCCTTTTCTTTTTTATATCTATTAAGGGCATAAGAGTAAAAAAAAAAAAAAACCCTTGACATGGTTGCCTACCAGGCAACTGGACTTCCTGCTTCCTAATCAGCAGAACTTCCAGTGACTAGGAATTGAAAACGATCATCCTTGACTAGTTAGTAGGGAAGCACCTGGCTGAGACTGACGCCTTCGTTTCTTTTTAATATATATGAGGAGCTGTAGCTCCTTGATTGAATAAGCTTAATTGTGTCCCGAAAGTCGCATGTTTGTTACCAGCCAATTGGCATTGCGAGAGAAACCCCTATAAGATCTAGTCACTATAGTGGCTTTGCATCTAGTCTTAAAATTTGACAATCCTTGCATGATTTAATAGTTGTTCTTACTATTAGGTGACTCCTTTGGGGGAATTTTATTTGCCACAAAATCTGTTGATGCTTTTAGATTGTAGAATTGGTTGAACTCTTTGTTCAATTGAAGTATTGAACATTTTTTTTGCTTGATATGTTCTCCTTCCTTTCTTTCATTCTCTTCATCACTCCATCATCATCATCATCATCACAATCATTACAACCATTTATTTTGGTGGGGGGTGGAGTTGGGGTTGCTCGTGCAAGCTATCCAGGGAAGTAGTAATTTTGACCAATCTCTTGAAAATAGTTAATGAGGGAAAGAATGTCTATAAAAAAGAATGTTTACTTTACTATAACCACCTCATAGTATATAATGTTAATGGATACATCATGCAGTTTATCTTTCATCTTTAGATTCTCAAGTCCAGTCACAAAATGAGCTGGTTGCTGTTGACACATCCAGCGCTCCCATCACCCCTTGATGACAGATGAATTTTCTCCTCAATTTAACCAACCCAATGTGGTAGATTTGTCAAGTTTCCTAATTACTGGTTGAGAATGATGGTTATTTGAACAATATGCATATAAACTGCTCTTGCACTCCTTTTCTGGTCCATCTGACTATCTAAGTGAGTCTTGACGCTGCTACTCAACGTACTCCTCATTACGACCATATTATGCATAAGTATACCAAATATGGAATGTTCGTCTACTTTTGCAAGTGTTAATTATACCAGCGATAGTAAATATAAAGATAATATAATGCACTCATGGTCAACCTCACTACCATAGTAGATCTCCAGCCCAGTGAATAGTTTATTATCATCATGCCTATGCATTAATTATGATTTCCTGTCAAAGTCAGCTGCAATGGTTGCTTGTAGCCGGACTTATATTAGTACTTTGTAATGTATATCCTGTAACCCCATTAACCTCCCAACCCCCTCCCACGCCACCCCTCACAAAAAAAAAAATAGGGAATTTTTTTTTTTACAGACGCACACAAATTACCACTGCACGCACAAATTTAGCTTCCATCTACTTATCCACTGAAATTTGGTATCAACTCATAGGGGGTTTACTCAGGTTAAGTGTCTGTCATGAGAACCTAGTTAATTGTCTCCAGTTTGAGCTGTTCTTGTTTGTCAGGTTGGTGTCTGTCATTAATTGAAACCTCCCTTTGCCTAATTTCCCATATGTTCTGCATAAAGGTCATCTCTCTGCCATTTCATCCAATGTTTGTCCACAGTTCCCAATCTTCTGATAGCGCTATGGTAAACTTTTCCAACTGTTTTTGCATATTATGTGTTTTATTGGCTCAGTTTTGTGTTACATTTATTAAAGACTTAATTTTTGCCATGAGATGTAGATGTTATATATATTTGCCAATAATTGGTTCATTCTTTCTTGCATCATATCTGGATAATTTACTCCAACTTTCCTGCAAGTTACTTTCGTTTTATTACAAGTAGATATTTTTTTTGGCAGTGAATATTCAATTATTATTTTAAGGGCATTTATTGTAATTTTATTTGATTAGAGTTATTTGATATTGTCAGATAACTGAAGATGTTTGTACATCTCCAAATTCTAGTCCACATTTTCTGCCTCCTGAAGCAGAAGGTATGCCTTGTGGAATCTGTCTGCATCACTGCTAGGGCAGATCTTTAATGCATACATATATCCACGAGCACATTTTGCTTCACACAGTCTGGTAGTTCTATTTCATTCTATTTGATAATGCAATAGTTGCTTCACATTCCCTCCCTGCTTTAGAGTTTGTTTTCTTATCTGGTTGAACTTTCTGTTTTGTGACTAACTGGGGATAATGAGTCTGCATATCTTCTCGTCTTTCTCATCAAAAGCTAATGGTTTTCATCAAGGTGTTTGATGATTAACCTTTATTCAATATAGAAAGACATCTGAGTGTGATAAATGACTACTTACTATTCATGAAGGTTCACAATGACTGGACAACTGCCTTACTTTACAGATTTAAGGTTTTAAGAGTAGTTTTGCTGGCTGAAGTCTGATAAAATCATGCTGTGCATGTTTCTATATCTTAAAACATGATTTTGAACTATCTACTGTGATCATCTTGAGCTGTATGAAACAATTTATCCTAAACATTCCTTGTAGTTATGGTGGCAAACATTTAGTGACAGTTCATTAGATGCCTTGAGCTGTCACTTAGCTTTTGTTTGACGAGCTGTTTGTTGTGTCATATATCTTATTTTACTAGGAAAAATCACATGCTACGCATGTAAAAGTCCTTTATTACAACATCACATAAATCAAAGAAAAATAGATAAATAAATAAAGAGCTTCAATTGTCTGGGGAACTATACAATGTGCCTGTGTCTATGAACGATGCTTTGGAAGCTTTATGAGAGCAAGATTCTAATTTTATGGGCTTCTTTTATCTTTACTAAATAGAGATTTTCATTGGATGTTCTTTAATAGACTGGAATCTTAATCTCTATTTATTATTATTTAAATTGTCTATTTTATAAAATTATATTGCTGTGTTTCCAAATCCTGAATGTGCTTTCTCAATCGACAGTAGGCATACACGTTATTTCTAACAAAAGTGAGAAGAGTTATTGAGTATTTAAAATTTATAATGTTTGGATATAAATAGATTTAATTAGCGTTCTTAAGTTTTAAATGGAATTGGATTTAGGTACATTTTAGCATATGGTGGGTGGTACAGATTTCAATAGGAATTTTAAATATGTTAGAACATTAAAAAAGTAAAATTCTAATCTATTGGGTCTCTACTTTATATTTTTATTTAAATTATTTATTTGAACCAATTCCATTGCTATCCTTTCAAGCAGTGAACAAAGAATCGGCCGAGTCAGATACGACTCGGCCGAGTCGTATCCGACTCGGCGGCCTCCGGTTTGATTCGGAGGCCCGAGTCAGTCTTGGATCGCCGAGTCGACCCGGATCGGGTCCGACTCGGACCCGATCCGGGTCGACTCGGCGACCCGTGACTTTCTCCTTAAAAATCCGCTCGGGGGGGAGAGAGAGAGAGATCAGATCTGATCTCTCTCTCTCTCTCGCTCGCCGTCTCCCCCGCGACGCCCTCCGGCCCTCGCCGTCCCACCTCGTCGCCGTAGCCGTCGCCGTCGCCGTCGCAGGTAACTTCTCCCCTCTCTCCCTCTCAGTCTCTCTCTCCCTCCCTCTGTGCCTCTCTCCCCCTCTCTTTCTCTGTCTCTCTCCCCCGCAGGCCGCAGCGGCGCGCGCTCTCTCTCTCTGGCCTGCAGCGGCGCGCTCTCTCTCTCTCTCTCTCTCTCCCCGCAGCTACTCTCTCTCCCGGCTCTCTCTCTCTCCGCAGCGGCGCGCTCTCTCTCTCTCTCGCTCTCTCTCTCTGTCTCTCTCTCTCTCGCTCTCTGTTGGACTCTCTCTCTCTCCCTCTGTATCTCTCTCTGTCGGACTCTCTCTCTCTCACTCTGTATCTCTCTCTCTCTGTCGCACTCTCTCTCTCTCACTCTGTATCTCTCTCTCTGTCGCACTCTCTCTCACTCTGTATCTCTCTCTCTGTCGCACTCTCTCTCTCACTCTGTATCTCTCTCTCTCTGTCGCACTCTCTCTCTCTCTGTGTATCTCTCTCTTTCTGTCTATCTCTCTCTCCCTCTCCCTCTCAGTCTCTCTCCCCTCTCTGTCTCTGTCTCTGTCTCTCCCTCTCCTGTCCCTGTCAGTCTCTCTCTGTCTCTCCCTCTGTCTCTCTCTCTCCTCCACTGTGTTCCTCTCTCTCTCCTCTGTCTCCGTCTCTCTCCCTCTCTCTGTTCCTCTCTCTAATTAATTTGCATTTAATGTCATTTAATTTAGGTTAGTTTAGGTAAAGTTAATTTAACTTAATTTAGGTTAATTAATCTAATAAAGTTTTGTAATTAAGTTAGGTAATTTAATAATTTTATTGAAGTTAGGTAATTAAGTTATTGTAGGTTAATCTAGTATAAATTAGTTTAGTTTAATTTAATATAGTTTCATTTAATTGAATTTAATTTAAATTAGTTTAGTTAACTTAATTTAGGTTAATTTAATTTAATAAAGTTTTGTAATTAAATTAGGTAATTTAATTATTTTATTAAAGTTAGGTAATTAAGTTAGTGTTGCTTAATCTAGTATAAACTAGTTTAGTTTAATTTATTGTAGTTTCATTTAATTGAGTTTAATTTAATGTTTTTTAATTTAGTTAATTTTAGTTTTAATTTAATTTAACAGATAATTTTTTTAAATTTCAGTATGACTCCAAAGCAACGCGATATTGGATGGGAACATGGTACCCCTGTTGGTGGAAGTAGAAAACTTGTGAAGTGCAATTATTGTGGGAAACAAGTCCATGGTGGTATCACTAGATTGAAGCAGCATATAGCACATGTACCCGGTCAGGTGGAAGGATGCTTGCGAGTATCAAAAGAGATATCTCAAATAATGAGACGACATCTTTCTGAAGGTAGCAAAGAAAGAGCGGCCATTAAATCTAAAAAAGACCGACTTATGAGATCTTTAAGTGAGGAAGATTTCTATGAGGTGACCGAAGAAGATTCTGATAATGAAATTGAAGAAGTTGGTGGTTTAGAAGGAGTTGAAAGAAGACAACTGAAACAAGCCATGAAAGAAAGTCGTGAAATGGCTTGGAGATCGGCAGAAGGAGTTGATATTGGTGGCAGTAGTTCACAGCCTTCAGGATCAGGGAGTAACCGTGGATTGCGTCGGAGTATGACTATGAGAGAAGCTGAAATTCCAGCTCGTGGTATTGATCCTTACATGTTCCCAACAAAACAGAAATCAATCAAAAGCATGTTCTCAACTGAGAATATGAAAAAAGTTGGGAAATCCGTGGCGAAGTTCTTTCACTACAATGCAATACCATTCAATGCAGCTGATAGTGGTCCTTACTACCAAGCCATGATTAATACTATTGCGGAGGCAGGTCCAGGTGTAAAAGGCCCTACAGGGTACCAGATTGGCAATCTCTATTTAGAGGAGGAAGTGAAAGAAATTGGAGTATATATTGCTTCAATAAAAACAAAATGGCCGCAGTATGGTTGCACGATCATGTGTGATGGATGGAGTTCTCATAATAGAAAGCCTATTGTTAATTTCATGATTTATTGTGATAGAAGCATGATCTACCATACTTCTGTTGATACCACTAATATCTCGAAGACTGCTGAGTATATATTCTCGCTAATGGATAAAGTTGTTGATGAAGTTGGCGAAGAAAATATCGTGCAGGTTGTCACAGATAATGAGGCAAGTTTCAAAGCAGCTGGTCACATGTTGATGGAGAAGAGAAAACATTTGTTTTGGTCTCCCTGTGCAGCACATTGCATTGATTTGATGCTTGAAGATATTGGCTCTTTGAAATCAGTCAAGGAGACATTGGATGATGCTAAGGTGATCACATCATTCATTTACAATAGCCTCAAAGTGGTGAATTTAATGAAGCTATATACCAAAGATAGAGATTTGTTGAGACCAGGTATAACACGGTTTGCCACCGAGTTTATTTCTATTGAAAGCCTTATTCGCTATGAGCAAGATTTGAAAAGAATGTGCACGACTACAGAATGGCGTGAATTCAACAAGGAAAGGAGTAGAAGAAGTGTGCGAGATAAGGTTGCTAATCTCATTCTGACTGACCGGTTTTGGAAGAAGGTAAGAGAGGTCCAAAACATTATGGATCCTCTTGTTAGAGTCTTGAAGATAGTGGACCAGGACAAGAAACCTACACTATCTATTATATATGAAGCTATGGATAGAGCAAAATTGGCTATAAAGGCCTCAAATAAGAACTGGAAGAAGTACTGGGACATCATTGATAGAAGATGGGAGGGACAATTGCATAGACACTTGCATGCTGCTGGTAATTCATTTGCCTAGAAATCATATTTGTTGACTAGAAATTGAAACTGTCATATCATAACAATCGTTTGCTTACATTATTGCAGCATATTTTTTAAATCCAGCACTCCAATATTCAAAAAACTTTTCTACACATCCAGAAGTGAGATATGGATTAAAGGAGGTCATTAAAAGATTAGAGCCAGATTTGACTAAACAAGCAAGAGCTATTAATGAGGTAATAATAATTTATTTATTTCATCGATATAATGTTATGCAAATATTAACACTTGTGATGTGTATTCTCACAGATAAAATTATTTGTGGATGGAGTTGGAGAATTTGGAAGCTCACTAACTAGAAGAGCAGTGCAACAATCTCTTCCAGCTGATTGGTGGATTAATTATGGCGAAGAAGCTCCCAATCTGCAGAAAATTGCCATCAAAGTCTTAAGCCAAACATGTTCTTCATCGGGTTGTGAAAGAAATTGGAGCACGTGGTCGCTAATTCATACAAAATTGCGCAACCGGTTGGCAATGAAAAAGTTACATAAACTAGTATATGTGCGTTACAATATGCGGTTGTGAGTAAAAAACTTGACATGCAAAAGCGACACTGATGATTATTACAACCCAATTGATCTGAACAATATTTTCAATGATGATGATATTTTGGATGAGTGGATTCGTGAGGGAGAACAGCCGATGTTACCACCAGATGACTTAGGTTGGTTAGATGAAGGTATTCGTCATACTGACGAAAGTGGCGGTGATGATGGTGATGGCGGTGATGATGACAACGGTCATGGTGGTGGCGATGATGGTGGTGAGGGTGATGGTGGTGAGGGTGATGGCGGCAGTGATGGTGGTGATGGTGGTAATGTTGAAGAGACTCATGGTGTTGGTGGAAGCCAACGAGATGATGCTTTAACATGGGATTCACAATATTATGCCACACAAGATACAGATCATGGAGGCCGGACGGGGATTTCACAGCAGCGTAGGCATTTGGATCGGTTGGTCGAATTCAGTTCTAGCGATGATTATTCGAGTGGACATGATTACTACTCACATGGTCATCATAGTCTTGAAGGCCATTTACAGGGGTTGGGTTTGACATCTGGCCAATATTCTGGCACTGATTATTCTAGCACTGGTGATTACTCTACTAGCAGCACTGAATATCGAGGTTTTGGGTATTATCACCATGGAGCTGATATTGCACAACCCCTACCGCCATATTACTCTGATAGTGGATCCTCTGGCCAATCATCTCAGCCTACAGGATCTCACCCACAAACATATCATTATCCTTATGGAAACTATATGCCTGGTTTCTATACTTATCGCGGGCCAGATGATAATGATGATTTGGAGCCTCCTCGTAATTCAATATGGAAATGACTATATTAGCAGGTACTTATGAATTATTTTGTGCAATTTACTATATTATGCATGTATTTTGATATTTTTCTACCGACGACGCTTGTATTTATGCTTTCACGTTATGTTTTGAGTGTTAGGTGATATGTTTTGAATATGTGATGCATGAATTTGGATGTTTACATTTTTTTATGATTTGTCATGATTTTTTCATAATTTTTTTGGCGCTCTATGTAGCGTTTTTGTGTATCGCCCGAGTCCGATCCGAGTCGCCGAGACCGATCCGTCTCGGTGCCGGCCGAGTCGGCGGCCGAGACCGAGACTTTGAACCATGCTTTCAAGTGTCTTCGTTAGTTATGGTAGTAGATAGCATGATTTGAAGAATCGGCCTTCCGGTTGTGTGTGTGCGTGCGTGTGTAATATCAGGTTTTTAGTTAGCTGATTCGATATTAACCCTATAGTATCATCCCACAGTGGAAATGATTTTGATAATATGACTGATATTGTCGACATTGATACTAAAACTATTGGTTGATACCAGTACGGTACCCACATTTGAAACTATGGTAGATAAATATTTCTTTTCTAAAAATTGAGAAGATGATCGAGTATTTAGAATTGTGTAATAATTATATGTGTATATTTGATTAGATTTGTTAAGAAGTAAATAAAAATATATTTAGGTAGATTTCGAGCTTCTAGGATATGATTAGATTTTATAATTCAAAGGAATTCAAATGTATTAAAGATTAGAAATTCCTAATATGCAGTATATCTCCACAGGGAGAAGAAGGGGAACAATGTATTTGCTTTGAGGATTACTTACAGAATACTTGAGGTTTTTGCTAGCCAGAGTCTAGTAATTTTTTCCTCTGAAAACATTGGCGGCTTCAAAGTGAAACCTTTTGGTAGTTTTCCAAGGATTTTGTCCTTGGGAATCATATGCGTTGCAAGGAATTGCTACCCAAATCCTTTGGATAAAGTCAATCATCCAAATTCCAAGCATGTCCTTATTTATTTGATTAAGGGTAATTCATATTTCTGACACGCTTTTTACAGGAAATTTGGCCACAGTAGAAAAGAATGAATTTTATGAGATACAACATCAGCCAGAGTGTGCGGTGGAAAATGGTCTCACCAAGACCCTGGATAATGGTCAAGCTGATAAGGCTAATATCCCTCGCGATCACACGCAAAGCAAAGAAAGGTAGGTTTACCAGCACTTCAATGTTTATATGATGGTATCTGCTAATGGTTTCTGCTACTGCCATCATCAATCTCACATGTCCCAACATACTTGCTTCTTGAGAGCCTCATGAGTAGTCAAGTTGTGTTTCTAAGATTCACTCCCTCTATAGATTGCAGTTGTCTTGCTGGCCTGGTAATTATCGGTAATTATCATTATTTTCACTTGTAACTTTCTCCTATACAGAATTGGTGGATCATGCTGTAGTTCTTATATTCATCCATATATCCAGCAAAGGTTAATGCAAGTGCAGAAGGATGCGGTTTTTAAGTGGGAGTGCAGAGAATCTAGTTCTAATGGTAAAATATTACTAGAGCTCTGCATCATTATGATGTTTATGTAGCTCTACATATTTATTAAATCGACATTTATTTATTTATTTTCATTTGCAGGTCATACTGAGGACAGAATATTATCTACCAGGGCAAGTGACTCGTGTAATCACTACTTAGATTCTCTTATTTGCACCAATGTAGACCAGATAGTGGATCCTAGACAGTTGGACGACCAGTTGGCAAAAGCAAAAAGAATGGGAATATTGGAGTTTTCTCCTGAAGATGAAGTTGAAGGAGAAATCCTCTACTTACAGAACAAGCTAGTCGATAATGCTCTTGCAATCAAGCATAGTTTTGGTCAGAAAATTCAAATTGTTTATAACCTGTTTGTTTTCAGTTTATTTTTACTTATTTCCAATAAATGCCGTCATATATACGTTTTTAGTGATGTTATTTTCATGTTGTCATGCAGAAGATCTATTAGGTAGGGTAGTAAAAAAACTTCCTCAAGAGTTGGATGCGTTGAAGAAGCAGCGGTGGAATTCAGTACTTATCAATCAATTCCTCCGTGAAGTTGGAGAAGCAAAGAAAAGGGGAAGGAAAGAGAGAAGACACCGGGAAGCTCAGGCAGTACTTGCTGCTGCTGCAGCTGTTGCTGCCGCTTCTTCTAGGAATCCATCGCTAAGAAAAGACGGAAATGATGAGATTGGCTCTCTGCATCAGGAGGTTCTACCCTGTCTTTGCAGATGTGCACTTGTGCATGCTTACACATGCTGTTTTTGTGTTTTCCTATGTGTTAGTGTATGCTGGCATGTTTATGTATCTAAACGCGTTGTTGTTTCCTTGTTTGTGTGGTTTGTGCGTGAATGATCAACACATAATTCATATCTTTTCATATTAGATGATAACAGTTCTATTTGTTATTGTCTACAGAGTCCTCAAAAGGTTAGTGGTCTGACTGGGAGAGCTGCTGGACAGCCGCCATTGGGGCCACGGTTGAAAGAAACTCCAAGGTCTGCAATTGCTAAAGTTCCACCAGAAAAGCATTCTGGTGTTCTCCAGTTTCCAGAATTTTCAAAAGAGAATGCACTATCTTGTGACATCTGTAGGCGACCAGAGACGTTGTTGAATCGAATCTTTGTTTGTTCCAGCTGCAAGGTTTATGAATATTATTTGACACATTACCTTTGTTAAATTTCTTTCTCATCTGAATTTATTATTAACGAACATTGCTGACAGGTTCCTGTTCACTTGGATTGCTACCGTAAGATTAAAGATCCAATTGGTCCCTGGAAATGTGAATTGTGTGAAGAGAATTCACAGTCAGGTAGCCCTAGAAATCAAATAGTTGGTAGTAGGGGGAGGTCTTTTTCGAGAGAGTGTGGTTTGTGTGGTGGTGGTACTGGTGCTTTCCGAAAGGCAACAAATGGTCAGTGGGTTCATGCCTTCTGTGCTGAGGTATCAGAAACTCATATATCCCTTTTTTAGTGTATTGGTTGTTGTATTACTCAGAATTTGCTTCGTTGAAGTCTTGTTTGGAGCTCTCAAATCTGTCTTTTCAGTGGTTGATGGAGTCAGCATTCAGGAGGGGACAACAAAATCTTGTAGATGGCATGGTATTGCATCCTCATCAATGTTTTGAATTGTTTCTCTATTTATATACTGTTTATATGCTGGTTATGGGAGACTCGTGATTTGAGAAAGAAACACTTTTAGTTATCACGATAAATGTGTTTGCATTATCTGATAGTGTTTTGTTGTGGTTCAGAATGTCATTTCCAAAGAAAAGGACTTGCTTACATGTTGTGTCTGCCAGCAGAAATTTGGTGTTTGTTCAAAGGTTAGATTTTCTGTGTATTATTTCTCTTTATGATAATATGAAGTTATTGCAAATGGAGCATATAGTCTTGGTTCTGCATTCACTTTTCCCCCCCTTTCCCCTGCAGTGCAGTTATGGGCACTGTCAAGTCGCTTTTCACCCCTCTTGTGCTAGGGCTGCTGGTTTGTTCATGAATATAAAGACCATTGGCGGCAGGTTTCACCACAAGGCCTATTGTGAAAAGCACAGTGTGGAGCAGAGACAGAAGGTCATATATTTTCTTTACTGTCAAATCTAGCTTCAGCTTTTGTTCAAACTCTGTAGATTGTGTTCGACATCCATCGTCTCTGCATGTATATAACTTTCTATTTTTCATGGAGATTTTCTTATATTAGCTGAGAAGCATTTATTTCATTTGACTATAGTAACTTATATACTGTGTAAACTGTGCATCCTGTTTTATTCTTTCGTTCAAAATCCACAGGCTGATAATCAACAGTATGGAGCCGAGGAGCTGAAGAGCATAAAACAGATACGGGTATGTGTGGGTGCATTTGCCATGTGGTCATATATTAAAAGAGAACAGTCACTTTTATTCTTTTGGTGAATCTTAAAAATCTCTCTTTTACTTTTGTTTGGGATTTTTGAGAAATAGAAATGTAGAGGTCACTCATCTTAGATTGAATTGCTTTTCTCAGATTGAATTAGAGAAATTGCGCTTACTTTGCGAGCGAATTGTCAAAAGGGAAAAAATAAAGGTATTTTTTGTTCATTTAGTCAAATCTTATATCTGGATTTTATTGTATGTTTCTTGTTTCCATCGATTAACTTTTCATAATCCTTTGGATATATATTTAACAACAAAATGTTTCCATTGTCCTATTTTGCAAGGCCAATAATGTATTATTATTAAAAGCAAGTAGATTGTTTGCTGATATATATACGGGCTCTGACGAATATTACATACTATTGTAATTTGACTCTATAGGATCGTGCAACTCCATTTCTAGCAATTGATTCCTTGTTAGCTAAAATGGAGATGTTGGCATTAGATTCTCTAGTCTTGTTGTGACGTTTGACAGGTTTCCATTATGACAGTCACATCTTCATAAATCTTTCTACATAATATTATCTAATTCGTTGACTCTCCACTCCTTTCAATTTGCCAGATTGACAGTGCTAACGCCAGTTGAGCTACATAAATGATCTGGTTCTTCTCTTTGAATTTCTTAGCAATATCCATTCTTTCATTTCGTCTAGTAGAAAATTGTAGAAATATTTTTTGTCCCTCATTGTCAGTTTCAGTCCAGAAGAGCATTGGAAATATTAATTGTGGCTGTACTCACCGATATTTTTGTATAAAGCAAATATATTATTCATTTATTTGTCATGGATAGGGATGGTTGGGGCCCAGACAGGGCCTAGGGAGTCCCCAAGCCACAGCTTTAATAATTTTGGGGTCATAAATCCGGCCCCAACCCTGACCCTGGGTCTTAATACAAGCCCTGGTCCTAATGTAGGGCTGGTTAGACGATTTAGAAAAAAATATCTATAAGGTTGTAAAAGCGATGGCTTGCTTGGCAATGAGGCTGCAATTGGTGGAATCAGAGCTGTATAGGCATTTTTTCATTAGGGAGGTTGGTACGTGGAAAGGATGCTGATTTGAAGGTGGTCCTTGATATCACTGGTAGCAGGGGAGGTTTGGGAGCACGATGATGACAGATTTGATGCTGAAGACTCGCGAGGGAGGGAGCGGCTTGAAAGGAGGCATCAAGTTAAATTGTCGAGGTTAGGGATGAGACACCAAGCAATGTGGCAGTGGGTGGGGGTGGAGGGGGAGCACGTGGGGATGCTTTGGCACATCAGCGATGGAATCATGCTGGTGGTTCTGGGCGATGTTGTGATGGAGAGGGCTTAGAGGGATCTGGATGTGATCTTCGGGCGAGAGAGCAAGTGACAACGAGATAGAGATCTTGGGAAAGCGGTGGAATTCAATGAGTTTGTAGGGTAATGGGTAAAAGGAATTAAAAATATTTGTCTTACTTTAGAACTCTGTAAGGTATTGGTCCTATCGGTTAATTAATGGATAAGATTTGGGTCTCATAGGTGAAACAGGGCTCCTTTAAGGGTTAGGATAAGGGCCAAGGTCTAAGGGTAAGCTCGAGTCCCAGGCTCAAAATAAAAACGGGCATAAAATTAGGACCCAACCCCGGGCTGATTTTTGACAGGGTGGGATCCAGGCTTTTCAGGGATCGTGTCCGGGGCAGCCGTTGGGAAGGGCCGTCCCCGACCCATTTCACCCTGTTCCGGGGACTGAAGAATTAGCGTCTTTCTCTTGTGGGTACTATGACCAACACTCCATTTACATGCAATAATAGTTTCAAGTCTATATTCGCACTGGAGAAAGCTGATCCATGTGCCCGACCCGGTGTAATTCTCTTTTGGTTCATGTAGCCTACCCCAAATACTTGGGACAAATGGCTTAGTTGTTGTTGTTTATTCGCATTGGATAAATCTGCATTCTACCACTTTGCCTAATGGGTGCTTTCACTAATTCAACATAGGACATAGGACATTTTTTTGATTCTACCTTGTCTCCTGCCACGAACTGTTATTCATTCCTCCTGTTTGGACCAGATGTATTGATTCTACCTCATCCCACATCACATTAAACATAGGACATTTTTTTGGTTACCTCTTTCCATCTTGAATAAATTTGTCACCTTACTTTTTTTTTCCCGCAAATCACATTAATTAACCCAAATTACATTAATTACCATCCATTCTTACTATATTTTTCCTTCTAGCAAATCGATTCATCTCTCCTGGTTACTCCAGAAAAGTTGCTTCCTTTAGATGCTTATTCCTTATTTATTTAGCGCACAGAGCATGTCATCCTCTGGTCAAATTTACAGCATATTCTCTATAATTCAGCAAGTAATGATTAATTTCACAATATCACCTCCTTTAACAAACAATATAACCGTGTACTTTCCAACCTTCCAAATGATATCTATACTTGTTAATCAACTGACTGCAATCCTTTTGCTTTAATGGAGTTATTATCTAGAGGAAACCTTGTATATTTAACAAGGCTCTTCCTTTCTGCTTCGGACTTGTTAGTTCACATTTCTTATAAGGCAGTTTGCCAAGAGTCCTGTCTCGTAAAAAACAAAAGTATTCATGAAGCATCTTACAGCCAGCACTTTTAGACTTGTAGAAACCTACAGGCCAACTTCATTTTATAAAATTTTCAACAATTTGTAGGTCCAGTTAATTTCAATTGTTCTCTTCCTACCTGATTTTCCTCCAATATGTGATATATCACTATAGTACACAGATAGGAGAATAGAAAGTTCCCTTGTCTAATGGCATTGTTGCTGCCAAAATAACCTCAATGGAGCACTGCTGATTGCAAGAAGATATAGGTATCTCAATGATCTTGAATCAAATTAATCCATTATTTCAGAGCCCACTGTTTCCTTCACGTGACATAGAAATCTTCCACCAGTATCACATGCTTTCTTGAAAACAACCTTCAAACCTTCCCATACACCTTGCCTGTTGCAAAATTCAATTTGCAATTTTCATGTGTCAAAACTCAAAACATTTATTGTCAGAATATCAGATAATAGTCTTCCCTTGATGAAGTGGCCAGGTCCTTATATTAAATCATTCATCACCATGTTCAATCTGTTAGCTGATATTTCTTCTGTTACTTCATAAATGAAAACTACAACAAGAAGATGTAAAGTCTACCATGGTGACAGTGACCCGAAGATTTTAGTAACAAGAATTAGGACTTCGTATCACTTCCGGGATGAATTTGCCGCCTCCAAAGAAAATTTCTATTGTTTCTGTTGTGTCCTCTATATAAATTCCCAGTTTGCACCTCGGGCATCTTGCTTTCGATGGGTCAACTTTGTGATTTTGTTTTCTTTATTTCTTCATCCTCAATCTTTCTTCATAGCCATCTTCCTTACTGACCCGGCGTCCTGACAGCTTCTTCCTCACATGATCTGTCCATTGACAGCTGATTAGTTTATTAATATCCATCCGCCTTCTTGTTTCCTTTTAATCATTTCCAATCCAGTTTTTTGCTCTTATTGCCCACTCAACCAATTCCACCCGGCTTGCTTATCTTTTATCCCTTTGCAGCTTTTCTTAATGGCTTGCTTGGATGTCCCTCTTCTGATTTATAATGCTTTCTAATAAGCGTTTTGATGTAAAAATCAAAGCACCAAGATCATGGCGTGTGTATCATCGTTGGGGAAGACGCGCCAACTCAACATAGATCTGATAGTTATACTAGTATTAAGATTTTTAGTTTTTATTTCTTGTATTTTTGGTTTTTAGTAATCTGATTTGTAGTAGGATTACTAATTTTATTTTTTTTTATGTATTTTCTCTTTCTTTTAGACGTTTGATTTCTTTTAGGAGTTGAATTATGTAATTCAAATAGAAGTAGGAAAGTGCAATTTTGTAGCCTATATAAAGGTCCCCATGTATTCATTTTTCAAAGAACAATCAATGAAAGCTTTTTACTCTCAATTGAGTTTAATACGGATTTCTCAAGTTTTCTTCTCTATTAGTGATGAGATATCCTATTAGACTCAATTATTGGTAGGATGTCGTAATTGATTTATCTATCTCTCTTTCCCCTCTCTTAATCTCCCAAAACAATTTCTTTCTATAAGTTGCTGCGAATCCCTCGTCGCCTACAAAGTTATTCCTCTCAAACATCCAACCGACTTCGAAGACCTGACGTCCCCTCCTTCACTGCCAACAACCAATCTAAGATCTGCTTTCACTTTCTCTGGCACAATTCCAAAGTACTAACAATCAAAAAAATAAAGACAATCTAGCAAATCAAATAAAGATTGCACAAGCTCCATCAAAGACAAGTATAACAATTTGCAATCAGAGATCAAGTATAAGTCCAGACCAAGCCTAGCTACTGGAATCAAACACGGTCTTTAAATAAGGTATTATTCTCATTACATCAACTTTAAATTACAAGTTTATATATACATCTCCGCTTTATTATTTATTCTTGATCTTCTGTCCACAAATAGCGAGCGAGTGCATTTGCTTCTCCCTTATAGTTACTTATCTTCTTTATTGTGTATAGAACTCGTTTGCATGCATAATCATAGATTTAATTAGCACTTTAATATCTGATATCGATCACACAAAAGCATACCAAAATTGCAATTGATTTTATCTATTTTAACTAGTTTTCCTACGGACGGTCTTCTTATTGGTTAAACATTGTTCTGTAGTTATTTTATCTTTTGCTTTCGTCCCATACACATTTCACATCACATTTTCTTTTAATTAAGCTACCTTGTCAATGTTCTCAATTTAACTTCTCCAGTTATTTGGTTGTTCCTTATCTTTATGCGAGAACACTATTTTGCCTATATAATCATGGTCTCCAACTTATCATGCACATGCAAACCAAAGTGTGATTCTCCCACAGTATTTGGTACTTCAACATTTGAGTATCTTTTTATCCTCAAATAAGAAAACCATCTATCTAGCATCTTTGCTTCTCTTAATATTTCACAATAAATCTGATTATATATATATATATATATATATATATATATATATATATATATATATATATAGAGAGAGAGAGAGAGAGAGAGAGAGAGAGAGAGAGAGAGAGAATATTTGCCTCAACTGCCATCTAAGAAAACTCTCTTAGATGACGGCTTAAAACTCAGCTTTCCAAAAAAAAAATTCATGATCCGACAACACAATATGATATTCACGTCTTAAGATGTGTACTTATAAAAAAAATTACTTGTTTTGGAGTTCGTTTGATCATGTTTCAAATGATTGCAAATTTTAACAATTTTTTGACAATACATCAAATGCAAATATTTGAAATATGATGAAACAAACTCCAAAACACGTAATTTTTTTATAAGTACACATCTTAGGACGTGAATATCATATTGTGCGGATCATGAATTGTTATTGGAAAGTTGGATTTTTAAGCCGCAATCTAAGAGAGTTCTCTTAGATGGTAGCTGAGGTACATATTTCTTATATATATATATATATCTATATATCTATATAGAGATACACTAGTATCCTTCGAGAAGGATTCAGGCTCGAATCCTTCCCACTCAAACACAAACCTACGTCATCCAAAAATAAGACTACATTATTTAAAGTCTATAAATCAGAAGTCATGTATTTTTAATAATTTTTACTCATCCATCAAGTGACGCAAAATGGACGGCTGAAAATAGCATATAAATTAGATTTGATCTTTAAACATACAAATTCTCGACCTGACCATTTCATCATGATCTAAACACTTAAAAACCTCACACACTAATTTTTGTTAGATTTCAAACATTCAATACTGTTAGACTAACCGACTCACTATTTAGGCCGTCAGTTTTTTTCCTACTTGAGGCATGTAAAAAAAGTACTTAAAATACTTGATTTTCGGTTTATAGATACTTGAAATAATATAGATCAACTTTAACGGAGTGGATCTTGTATTCGGATGATGTATGGTTGTATTTGAGTGGGAAGGATTTGGCCTCGAATCCTTCAGGAATGACACAAGTTTCTCTCTCTAGAGAGAGAGACTTGTGTCATTCCTGGTCCTTCTCACTCAAATACAATCCTACGACATTCGAATGCAAGATTAACTCTGTTGAAGTTGATCTACATTAGTTCAAGTAACTAAAAACCAAAAATTTTTTGAATATTTTTTCCCCATCTATCATGTAGGCATAAAATGGACGGCCGAAAATAGCATATTGCTTAGATCTACGTCTTTAGACAAATTCACGATCTGACCATTTCATCATGATCTAAACACTTAAAAACTCTCACGCACCAGTTTTTGTTAGATATCAAATATTCTACAATGTAAACTAACCAACTCACTATTTTGGCTATCAATTTTGCGCCACTTGATGGATGAGCAAAAAGTATTCAAAATACATGATTTTTGATTTTTAGTTACTTCAAATAATGTACATCAACTTTAAAGGAGTTTATCTTGCATTCAGATGTCGTAGGGTTGTATTTGAGTCGGAATGATTTGGCCTCGAATCCTTCTGGAATGACACAAAACTCTCTCTCTCTCTCTCCTTACAAAAGGATTCGAGCCCGGATCCTTCCCACTCAAATTCAACCCTCCGACATTCGAATACATGATCCACTCCGTTGAAATTGATCTATATTATTTCAAGTATCTATAAACCAAAAATCAAGTGTTTATAATACTTTTTGCCCATCCATCAAGCAACGCAAAATGGACGGGCGGAAGTAGTGAGTTGGTTAGATCTATGTCTTTAGACATACAAATTCTTAATCCGGCCATTTCATTATGATCTAAACATTTAAAAACCCCTACAAACTAATTTTTGTTAGGTTTCAAATGATCTACACCGTTAATTTAACCAACTCACTATTTAGGCCGTCCATTTTTCCACTACTTGATGGATGGGCAAAAAGTATTCAAAACACTTGATTTTTGGTTTATAGATACTTGAAATAATATAGATCAACTTCAACGGAATGGATCTTGTATTTGAATGTCGGAGGATTGAATTTGAGTGGGAAGGATCCGGGCTCGAATCCTTTTGGAAGGACACAAGTGTATCTCATATATATATATATATATATATATATATATATATATATATATATATATATATATATATATAATCTCCGGCATTCATTTTGAACATTATTTTCTTGCTCATTAAGAATGTGCTGACATAAAAACTACAAACTATTTGTTTGGTGTATAAAAACAATAGTACTCTGTGCTTAACTGTGAGTTGGCTGACTTTTTTGGTGATACTTTGCCTATATCCTCTTCGAGCATCAAATGTGATGTGTAATTTTTCCCACTTTCCTTTTATTTCTTGCTGTTAATTTTATTCTCAAAACTGAAATATATGAACAAAATACCAAACTTGGTTAGCAAACATTCAAATATTATTATTAGCTTTTCCATCCTTAAATATATCCTGACAAGAGTGTTTCTTTTTTAAAGCATTCATTACAATTTCATACGTGCATTTAGGGTGTGCCACAAATAAGAACAAAGAGAAGAATCTTCTCTCTTCTTCACATCCCTTTTTGATAACTACCTGATAAATCCTTTTCATGTGATGTTCATTAGTTTAGTTTACTAGAAATGTTTCTTGAGATTAGGAGATCTGATTGATGTTTCAGTTGTCAATTGATGAGTATGTTTCTGCTTTACAATCAAAAGATCTTTTGTGTGATTTCTGATGACATTAAATGTCTAAATCCATATCCAAATTAAGGTGGGTGCATATATTTCCATGTCCAGCAATAACCCACAATTTTCTATTCTCTAGATTTGTTAGATTGGGGATTATTTGTCATAATAATTGTTATGTCTAGGATTCAAAAGCTTGCAAGTTGCAAGTCTGTTTACAGTGTGAATATGTGTGTTCTAACTCCTGAGTTTTTGCCAGAGAGACTTGGTTCTTTGTTCGCATGACATACTTGCTTCAAGAAGGGATTGTGTTGCTTACTCAATGCTTGTAAGGAGCTCCTGCTACCCTCCTGGAGTCAGCTCAGAGTCTGCTACCACTTCTGTTGATAACAAATCATATAGTGGAACAATACAAAGGTCTGAAGACATTACTGTGGACAGTACAGTTTCTGGCAAGCGCAGCATTAGGCTTTCCTTGGATATGGATCGAAAGACCGATGACAGCTCCACATCCCAGCCATCATTTAAACGGAAGATAGCTGATAGGACATCATATTCCGGCAAGCAACTTCCTCGGGCGCAATCTGTTTCATTCCGGAACTCGGCAGATGATGGTGAAAAGAGGTTAAAGGGGAGGAAGGTAGCATGTTATATCATGGTTTCATGTTCCAGCATTATTTGTTAGATCCTTACATGACAACACCCAACAGAACATTCTTGCAGTGATGTCTAGAAGCATAACAACAATTTTGAAATATTCCAATATCTATACGACACCGGGGAGTGGGGATGATAAATTGCCCGGGATGATGTAGGCCTAAGGTAGGTAGGCCTTGTCTGGGCCCTAAATATTTAGGGCCTTAAATTTTGGCCTAGCTCTAGCTCTGTGCTTTAACATACTAAGCCTCGATCTTACCTTGGCAGGCTTCGGCTGGCCCTACTACTACTTAAGATGGGTATCTTATCTGTGGCCTATAGGTTTTAAGGTCACATTTCAGACAATAAGGTTTTAAAATCAAGTTAACTTCTTGAGAAAAAGAAATATACTGTTGGTCAAATATGTTCAACTATTGGTGTAGCGATGAAGGATATCTTTTAAAACATGTCATAGGCTCAAATCCTCTCATATATTGAAAATTACCATTCTTCTAAAAGGATATGAAACCTCTTGGGCCTTAGGGGTGGGGTATAGAATGTGCTGCAAATGGGTTGGGCTATGGGCCAGGTCTGTGTTCCCCAACTTTTTTTAAAAATGGGCTTAAACTTTGAGCCATTCCCTTGCCAAAAATAGGCGAGGATTGGGTCTGTCCCTGAGCTGACCCATTATCATCCCTACCAGGAAGCATAATCACGTGTAAACTATATCCATGTCTTTGTAGCTGAGTGCTGCTCTAATTGTTCTTCCGTAAACAATTCTTTCATGGGCTATCCAAAAAGTCAAACATCTCAAGATTTGTTTGCAAGATTTTATGTTTTACAAACATGATAAGATAATTAAATAATCATGATATTTGTTCTCGAGACTTGAAAGCTTTGTTATTATGCGTCTTATATACTTGATTCATATCATCAATAGTTTATAAATGCCCGCTCCCTTTTAGTAGAACACACATGCAGTTTTATACATTATCAGATTTTTATAATCCCTTATTAGTGATTTTTTAGAATCACTGTTTTGGGTTTTTAGCAAATATACCCATTATCCAAATCATTCACGAGTATAGTCGTCAGCATTTGCTTATTCTTCAGCTTGTGTAATTTTTAATTATTAACTTTTTGCTGCTTTTGCAGCATACAGAAACTTTTCACAAAGAGGTAGTGATGACTTCACACCAGGCATCAATGCAGAACCAACGACTTCCTAAAGGGTTTGCCTATGTACCTATTGATTATCTTTCTAAAGAGAAGCCAGTTGTCCACGACTCCGAGCCTCATGAACCAGAAGAGCCTGGTGGATAGGATCTGACTAGAAGGTTGTTGGTTCTTTGTCTTAGTCGTGGAGGCCGTGGTGGTTACCCCCAGTTTGTAATTTATAAGAGATCAGTGCTCACATGTGAATATACTGCCAGAGAAGATGAGCAAAGGGTCAAAGGGGATAGGGCTGGCCGATGTAATCTTTGACACATAGATGCAATCGTATTTCACAAAGTTTTGATATCAGCATTGTATATCTGAGAGCAATTGTACAAAGGGTGGGTTAGATTTAATTAATCTATGATGGAGGGTGTGTTTGGTTTTCAAGGCTTCTTGGCTGCCCCGGTGAGCGGGCACAGAGGTAAAGTTAGCTTTTGTAACACATTATACAAAAAAGAAAAAAAATTATAGGTTTTTCTTAGTCATCTGTGTATTCTTAGCTTGTCATCTGTGAATACTTGGCATTAATCTGAATTAGGGACTCGTGTATCATCTTAGGTGTGTGTTGAGAATATACAGAAAAGCTCCCTAATTCAGATTAATGGCAACTTGGCTAGTATTTTCCTTAGATGTGTGTGTTGAGCTGAGCAGTAATGAGAATTGCGAAGTTTACTTCTGTCTCGTATAATAATTGTTCTGCATATGTTGTCTCTTTTTCTCCCCGATATTTTTGTTTCTTTCTAAATTTCTTCATATTCCTAATCATCATGGTATATTTTCTACAAGGTGCTGTACATGGTTATCCTGTATCTTCTACAAAGTGCTGTACTTGAGCTGCATCTTTTCATGATGCACCTTGTGCTGTTCTACAAGTCGGTGTTACTGCACTGGAGTTTTTCTCCAGGGATCTGAGACTTATATATGATGGCAGCTGTAAGAATAGCCCTTTTTGAGTTATGATGGTGGGTTTCAAGAATACTGCATTTCAACTGTTTTTTCCCTCGCGTATGAATGTCTGATGATGCTTTTGTTCTTGCAGAATATAGTTGACCAGGATATATTTATCGAACATGATTGAAGATTTTTAGGAAATGACGGTGAAGATGATGGTGAGTTGCTTCAATTATTATCTTATCATCTTGTTTGTCTCATCTTTATTTGGCGCTTTTTCAAGGGAAAAGAAAAGTAGGAATTGCTGCTATCTCTTGTTAGGTTGTGTTTTTTGGAAGTGAGAGCACTCTAAGGTCACTGAGTTTGATATTCTTTTTATTAACTGGAAGCACAAAAGATGGTATGAATAAATTTGTGTTCTTTCTGCACCCATCAAACAGTAGAAGAAAATAAAACCTGATGAGACTCCCTGACACCCTAAATGTTATGTGGTGTAATGTAGCTTTTAACTGGAGATTGTCTAGAAATAAGATTTAGATGAAAGAATTATTGTGAAGACTTGTTATATTTTGTGTTGAATCTAAAACTTTTTGTAAATAATGCAGAAATGATGTGTTGTCTTTCTTCTTAGCAACTCAATGGATTCTGTCGCCTTCTGATTAATTTGTTTTGCCGTCTAGCTACATAGACATTTGTTTGAACAGGTTTATATAGTCGATCATGAATTGAGCTGGGGAACTTTCTTGTTTTGATCAGTGACTTTGTTTGAAACCTTTGATATAAGTTTGTGTTGCATTTAGATACTCTTAATTTTTCTTATTGGAGATTTTTCCCCCCTTATGTTCACGGTAAATGCTTGTAAAGTATTGGAGTTTGGGGAGAGTTTGGGGAGAATTCACCGAATCCGTCACTATATTCAGTGAGTAGAGGTTTTGTTGATTCTATCAAATAAGTTTCTATTGAGTTGTGCAGACTAGGAACTTCAAAGGAGAGTTGAATGTGCTGGAGGTTTTGATGACAGCTCTTTTTAAACAAATCTGATGATTTAACCTATTGATCTTGTAAATTACTAAATATGTGTAAAAATTCTCTTCTAAAATTTGCTTGAAAAAGTCCTTTAGAAGTCATCGATGAGAAAAATGATTAGTGTACCAGTGGTCTGTAGACCCAATGACATGGCTTGAAGTCAAGTAGGCTGGTATGTTGAAGATTGGGGTTTCATGAAAATTAGGTATCCTTTGGACGATTCAAGGTATTGATGGAAGATTGTGGGTTTTAAATCTTGTCACTCGTAATAGTCAGAGACTAGGACATTCAAAAAACAAACATACATTATTACAAGTTTATTACCCAACAAATTCAGTTGGAAGTGCTAGTGGTTTAACTGATATTAGTTGTGATCCATTAGAGCAACATGTTAATTTATTTCTCTCAAATTAGTCATTTGCTTCAATTATATGATTATTTGCCCTTTTTTCTTTTTCTTTTTGGGGTGCTTTCCGTAGGGGTGCGGCTATGCACACTCGAAAAATTATTTAACATACCCACTTTTTAAGAATAAAAGTTGTTGAACAGTTTTAACTTTAAATCAAAAGACTAAAATAGACTTTGATTAACTCTAATATTACAACTAATGAAAATTCTATTTCTAAAAACACACTAATAATTGTTGAATACACCCACCTAAATCTTAGTCAAGTTTTTTTTTTTTATTTTTTAAATGTATGCTTTTTTTCTACCAACACAAGCCTTAAAAAAATTTCTCAGCGTCTATACCATCAAAAAATTGCCATATTGATAGCTGTAGACAAACAAATAATGTCATGTGAACTTGGCTAATAATCAAAAAGTAAGTTTCCCTCATATACTTTATTAAATTAATTTTTTTTTTAAATTTCATCGCAGCTAGTTTGATCAACGACGTCTCAACAAAATCTATGCACCAGATGTTTGGTTTAAAATTTATAATAAAGAATCGTGTATTTCCTCTTACGTAATTCAGTAGTGTTCTATTACCCAAAGTCTATGCCGTGTTATCTGAACAAAGTTTGGACCCCATAGTCTAAACAAATTTATTCGTTTTATTCTTCTCAAAAAAAAGTTTGAGCGTTCTATTCCCTCTTATGTCCCAGAAATTGATCTTCTTAAAATAGTGAGTTTAATGGAAATATTTTTTGCTAATCTGTATAATACAGCCATAAGATAATAGAAACACATAAAAATCAATTTGATGCGCTCCTCTTTTAGTACCATCCTCAATTTGGTGCGTTCTATTTTCATGCATTAAAATCTTGTTTTCCTCCAAATTCGTTTCTTTAAATGTATTTAGCTTAGATTCCAAGTATTCTTTTATTTTAAATAGAAAGTTTGTTGGATTACTTAGTTGCCTTCTGTTTGTAGTTTCATAGTCGATCGGGTTTTTGATTTACGCGTTCCTTTTTTCACATTTATTTTTGCAAAAATAGTTTTTATTTATTTAATTATGTTAATTTAAATGCATTAATAATGTACTGAGAAACATATGTGGATTAGATGTAAGTCTGAAACCAGCTGAAACATCAAACTTACTCGAAGGTTATTTAATTAATCTCTAGCTGTATAATTAACACACAGTGAGAGTGAGTGAGAGAGAGAGAGAGAGAGAGAGAGAGATGATTGTTTTTTTGAAGGAGGAGGGGTAGGATAGAATTGGTATTTAAAAAAAAATAATTGATTTAAGTTGAAAATGATAGTTTAGAAAAAGTAAAGAGTGTGAATTTAGAAATTTTGTGGGTGTATTAAGTATACAAATGTGTTATAATTTTGTGAGTGTGAATAGCTGCACTCTTTCTGTAGCCTTTCTCCTCCTCTCTTGTAAGGTAACCTTCGGATTTTTCTTTAATACAGAAGCAAAAATAAAAGTTTTAGGGATTCTTTCAATTTATAGATTATCAAGTTCCCAAAAGAATAGAGCGCTGGAAATGGAAAATTTTAGGTCTAACTAGGAGGGGAACTTGGTAGCACAAGAGTGCTCAGAACTGTACCTTCATCATTTACATGAATTCAGGGATTATTATTTTTTTTAGGAAGAAGCTTGCGATTAATCATCAGTTTACACACACATACACTCTATTCACATATATCGCACCATGAGATTTGAACTGGTGTCTACTAAGAAGCAAACCCAACGGCTTACCGTGTGGCCACATGAGGGGACTGAATTCAGGGATTATTGGTTCATTTGTTGAACATGTTAGATAGGCATTCATTTTTCGAACATGTTAGATTGGCCATAGACAAGGTCCAACCAACAAGCTGTCACTTACAGCTCACAAATTTCACCAAAAATTGATTTATTTCCCCTTATTTCTTCTGGAAACCAACTCCTGTAACAAGGCATCTAAAATTTTCGAATAAGTGAATGCATCAATATGAAGCAACAAGAATTAATCAAACACTCCCGTTACTTAATTACAATGCTAAAGCTCTCATCAATTATCATCATCATATCTTCAACAAATTTCTGACTCTACACTTAAACCTGCTCCTCTGGCTGCACCTGTAGCTTAAGGGATTCCCCTCTCCTGCACCTCCTCTTCCACAGGCTCACTGGGCTCACCTCTCTTCTCTCAACGGGCCTCGGGGGTCCATCTCCTTGCGCAAAATCTTCGAAGAAATAACTCTCTTGATCAACAACAGACTGAACTGCCTTGTGAAGTTATTCGAATGGCTAGAGTCTGATGACGACGAGCCAGTTTCATCAGACTCTGGCTTGCTTCGCCTTACCTGGCCCAAGCAACCACCGATTCTTGGTGACGATGGCTCAGTAGTATAGGTTGGGCTCTGGTTCCTTTTCTTCTTCTTCTTCTTCTTCTTCTTGTTGGGGGAAGGCATAGTTCGAGGCGAGGAGTCTTTGGTTGGAGGTGGCCTCAAGCACCATGCAGGGCTCATGGAGGTAGCTTTGTGGTTGCATGGTTGGATTTTGTTGGCCATTGTGTCTTGAGTTGTGTTCAGCGAAGGTGAAGGTGTATATGTAGGAGTTAGGTTGGTCAAATAAGCGAGAGCAGGACTTTGATAAGGTTTTGCTGTTTCTTCATGTGTTCACATTACAGGTTATACTAATTGATACTTCAATATTCTACAAAGTGAAGGGTTTTAATAGCAAGTTGATGATTATATTTCAAATTAAACTATAAATCTAGTCGATTTTAAGTCTATATATGTCTTTGATGTGCATGTATTGCCATTTATGTGTTTTTATTTTTTAGGAATTCGCTCATTTCATATATATTAAAGTGTGAGAATTTGAAACTTTCAAGCCTCATTTTTTTTTAAAATAAAAAATGTAGGTATTTCTTTATTTTAGGTACGAGTTGCCATCCTTGATGCAAACGATGTTTTAATTAATGTCAAATTTACACTATAGAAAAAATGGTCTTTTATATAAGAAACACAAATTCTTGTATATAGTGATGAAAATGTCTATAAAGAGAAGAGAGATTATCGTTTGTTCTATGGAAATTACATTCCCTTCTAAGCTCTTACATAATAAAAAGCAAATAGAACTCATCATGACCCCTTGTGCTTTTGAAGGCATAATATCTGCAATCCTCTGAAAATTTCCAGGAAACAAATGCTGAGTCTTATCCATTCACATTTCTGGTGTCATGGGGAACCAATAGGAAAAAATTCTCTTGACAGGGAAACACTCTAGTTAACAATTTTTTTTGAAGAAAATATATGCAATGATTTTTAAATAATGTGATTGGGTGTAAATAGCAATTTGCCCAAAGAGAACAGAGTAATAATCAAAACAAAGCATACAGAACTAGAAAGTGCATCAGAAAAAAACTACTTATGATGAGACATTACATCTGTAAGCTTAAATACAATACTAGCAATTATGAACGTCTTCTCCTTTTTATGTAGCCAAGAGATGTGTTTTGTTTATTTTTGTGAAAATTTCCATGGCTGGGATTATTTTAACTGCAAATAGTTAAAAGCTTTCAAGAACTAATCACTAACAAACTCTTTTTCTTGATAAAGCTAAAGCCAGAGTCCATGCCCCTCTTTTTCCACAGTTTAATCAACCAGGATCATAGTAAGATCTAGACTTGGTCCAAAGCAACACTAATAGTAACAGTCTTTTTCCACAGTTTAATTAACCAGGATCACAGCAAGATCTGGACTTGGTCCAAGGCAACACTAACAGTCACAGTTTTAACCTGTACTGAATCCCCTTTACCCAGGAATTTTTTTGCTTCCAATTTTCCATTTGTTGGAAATTTCTTTTAGAGGGATGTGGACTTAAAACTTTGGACAATTCTAAAGATTATTTAGTGACTACTGACCAATAAATCCCTTAATTTCTTCTACATGATCCTGATCTGGCTATTTTAAATTCTTGCTCACAACTAATTGGATTGAATACAGAATGTAAGACAACTAGGTTTTCCCTTTATGAAAATAAAAACCAAGGAGTTTTTCAGGGTTCAATATTTAAATTAGGCAAATCGTTCTAGTACAGCAACTCTGTTCTATTTCAATATAAGCTGATGACTTGGTCTATTTTTGTTCTGTCATTTTCCCGATATAAACAGGAACAAATTCTTTTTTTTTTTAAAATTATTTTTCTTTCCATTCCTAAGATTTAATTTCAATTTTCCTTTTGTAGGGATATTGCATGAACAAAGGAAGACTTGCACAACAACAAGAAGCTTGCTTTGCTAAAATAAAAATAAATAAAAATTTGCTTACTTCAGAGTACACCAGAGGGCTGAAAAGTCAGAAAGAGAGAGTTTTGAGCGTTGTAATGCGAGATTGGAGAGGTCAAGGGCTTTGTATTTGATGCTTATTGAATAAAATTCCGAATTCTTCGTCACGATCTTGCGGCGTTCAGTGTAAGTTTTTTTTTTATTTTCTCTTTATTTTTTTATGCTATTCTTTTTTTGCATATTTGATTCCATGAAGTCATCTCTTTTCTTTTATTAGCTTCTTTTTTTTTCAGCATCGCTTGGAGGAGGGAGACAACAAGGCGACGACAAGAAACAAGTTCATTAGTTTTTCTTCCTCTTCCCTTCATACCAATCTCTTAATTTCTTTAGTTATTCAAATCTTCGCAAAAAGTTTAGTATTTCTTTCTGCTTTTACTTTTTTCATATTTTTATTTTTCTTTTGCTTTCTTCTACAAGATCTTAATTAATTAATTAATTTTTTAAAAATCAAAATTCTATCCTTCATCTAAGGGATTTCTTAAATAGAGTAAGATAAAAGTGAGATTTTTAATAACTAAAATTTCAAGAATAAGTCTCTGTAGATTCGATCCTATACTTTCCACTACACATTTTGTTAAAAAGATTCTAGCAAGTTTAGGTTTTATAACTTGTACGCGATTCAATAATGATGGAGTTTTTCATGAACTTCGAAACGCGAACAGTTTTTGGCGCCGTTGCCGGGATATACATTAGACAATCCAAGCCATGCTGTTACTTTCAGCTATCAAATTCACAAGGAAACTGAATTTGTGATATACGAAGAAAATCTTGACAAAATCGTTGCACCTATAAATTTATTATAAATACATACTAAATAAAATACAGATACTAGCAATTATGAATATTTTCTCCTTTGCACGCAACCGTGTTTCGGCCGAGTTAGAGTAGGCTATTTATAGATTCTTTTCAGTGACTCTGTAACTTTGGATGGGTAAACATGTTGACATTTCAACACTAATCAGAAACAAACTCTTTGTTTTCTTATAGCTAAGTCCATGTCCATGTTTTTGTTTAGTTTTTATCTGACATTAAAGAAGGCACGACAAGCAAGAGACTATTATTTCGCTTTCAATTTGTTGGAAACTTTTGGTAGAATGTGGAATTTAAGGACTGGAGAATTCTACAGGTTTTATGGCATTGAGATCATATAGTTTCTTTTGGGCATATTTTAGGGGAAAATGCACCAATATATACCCTAAACTATGGCTTTTATTTTTGGTTTGGCTTTGGGTTGGGGTGTTGGGGGGGGGGGGGGGGTTGTATTTCAACTTGCTAACTTATTTCCCTTACAACTTACTAGTTGAGAGTATATTAGGTGCATTTTTTCCGCCTAGTTTATGAAAAATATCTCAATGTTTCTCTCATATTTAATTTTAATACCTTGTACTCTTTTTTCCCCCCTTATGTTTAATATTTTTAAATTTACAGATTAATACCCTATATAATAATTGAACATTTTTGCCCTCAAAATGAAATTCAATTACTTTTTTTATCATCATCTTCTTTCTACAACTTAATCTTCTTTCTACCAAACTCTAATCCTAATCAAGTAAAACTCAGTCATCCTCCTTTCTCCTCTCCACACCACCTTTTTCTTCTTCACCATTACCATTCTACTATTTTTTTTATTTTTTCCATCAATTTCTTCATTTTCCCTTTTAGAAAATCTTAGTCTAAAGAAAAAGTGAACTTATTTTGTATCTCAGCTCCATTAATATCATCGCCGTCTCTTCTTTAACTTTCTTCATAACCATTACTTATTTCCTCTCCCTCCAACAACACAATAACCTCAAACATCTTTATAATCTTAAAACCAATTGAATCTCTTAGAATCAATCTCTCTCTCTCTCTAGCACTCCCATCATTTTCTCTCTCCCCCATTAGCATCACCACCTTGTCCGCTACGATTACCATCGTCCTCTTTCAGGTGGGCCTTCAACACTTTCATGAGTATTTTCACCCACTTTCTCTAAAACTAGAGTTATATTTGTGACTGGACAAGTTTACATGATATGTAGATAAAGTTTGCTCAAATTTCACAAAAGATAGCCAACCTTTCTTTGTTCCACCACATTAACCTGAAATTCCTAATCCCATTAATTAACACCAGCAATATAAATTAAACCTTTGTAATTGACTAGTTTGCCTCTCGATATTAATCTCAAATCAGCTAAATAGCTGATTTGGGTGTCTGCCAACGTTAACTAGTCTACTTTGGGATTAATTTCAGGGGAAAAACTGGTCATTTTATCAAGATTAAACTTATGATTTTAGTGTTAATTAACGAGCTTAGGATCGGTCCCGGTACTTGTGGTGGAACAAAAACGATTGGGTACTTTTCCATGAACTCAGAATAAACTATGGGTACTTTTCATGTAATTTACCCTTTGTAATTTGGGAAGAAAAAGCAAGAATAGGTGTAATTTAGAGATTGTAATATTTTTTCAAGGTAGCATATTGAAAAAAGAAGTGAGGTATTAAACATGAGAAAACATGAGAGAAAAATAGCATAGAGTATAAACCTTAAATATGAGGAAAACTTTGAGGTATTTTTCATAAAAATAAGCCTTTCGTTGTACAAAGATGGACGGAATCCAAATCAACTGCATTTATTGTGTGATGTCGCATAAGTTCTTGAATTTCTTCTTCTTGTGGCTCATGCTTGAAGACTTTGAAGCACAGTTGCATGCTTTGCACAGAATCCTCATACAACAAAGATGAGGTCCTTACCCTAATTAAGTGGCATGTATCAACAATTTCTGCAAGTTACACATACATATCTAATGTGTGAAAGAAGCTTAGAGTTAATAAAGTTTTAAAGCCATTCAGTTCTCTAATACGTTCTCATCTTTGGCTTTGTGTGAAATAAGTTATATCATGATATTTTGATTTGATGGTAACTATTTGCTATACATGTAGAGACTATTTTAATATATGGAGAACATTGGAAAAAAAAAGGTTATTAAGATATTGGAGCATATCTAAAAGCATTATTCTAATGATTATGATTATGTTCTTCACACTCATGATTATCTAGATGTTATGTGGTGTTAATGCAGTTTTTAACATTGAACATTGTCCGAAAAAGAAAATTGACAATAAGAGTGAGATAATAAAATATTGGAGAATATCTAAAAGTATTATTCTAATAACTACGATTATATTCATCAAACTTCATGATTATCCAAATGTTATGTGGTGTTAATGCAGTTTTAACATTGAACATTGTCCGGAAAGGAAATTGACAATAAGACTGGGATGATAAAATATTGGAGGATATCTAAAAGTATTATTCTAATGACCATGATTTTGTTCATCAGACTTTGTGATTATCTAGATGTTATGTGTGTTAATGTAGTTTTTAATATTGAACACTGTCTGGAAATAAAATATTGGAGTATATCTAAAACTGACAGGTTCTAGAGACGGAGTGGATAGAAGGGAGAATTGTGGAATGGAAGGAAACTGATTTTCAGAACCAACCTCTACTCTCACCTCCCTAGACATAACCGCAGCCGCAAGCTTTCTAATTAAAGAGAAGAAAGTGGTTCAACGAGGATACCAACCTTGGTAAGCATTGAAAGAAGGAGTTGATCATAACAACGGTTAAAAGACCTCTCCTCAAATGAAGATATGAGCGAACGTGCGAGTGGAAAGATTGGCGATCTTTAGCTTACAAGCATATATATTGTTAGACAAGAAGTCTTTCACCTTAGTTTTGATGATGACTAACTTATGAAAGTTAGTTTACTAATGATATTGTGTTTAATAAGTTTCAGATATTGATCAATATCTTAGTAGAAATTTAACTTCAATGAAGGATTCAAAGACAGTTTTGAAGCTAATACGTGTTGATTCAAGAGCTCGAGCATCAAGATC
This sequence comes from Agave tequilana, assembly GCA_038442645.1. NCBI lineage: Eukaryota > Viridiplantae > Streptophyta > Magnoliopsida > Asparagales > Asparagaceae > Agave > Agave tequilana. The sequence goes on from JAVJIF010014924.1 coordinate 98,046, forward strand.
GCATCTATCACTCGGTTGGAGTCGAGCTCTTTGAATCGTGTTTGGATCGAGTCGGCTTGGAGATAGAGACCGATAAGAAGACTTCGGTTTGTTTAGTTTAATTTTGTTGTAGATCTTGTGTACAGATTGATTAGTTTTAATATGCTCAAGTTCACACACACAAATTAAAATAGTTTTTGGTTTCGATTTAACCGTTTCGGATTTTTAGAATATATCTTTTATTTTCATGAATAGATTTCATCTAAAGTAGTTTACATGGTTTATATGTATAGTGAATTCATCCATATACATTGTTTGTTTCATATTGAGTAAAACTTACTTTGATGTATATCTAGTTCATGATTTCAAGTTTTATTTTTAATAAAACTTAGTTTTGGATTTATTGTCAAAAACATAGATATATCTTTTATATGTGCATTGGATTCTATCCATACACACTATGCTTCAAAATGAGTTTAAATATCTTATTTTTATATTTATACAAGTTTTGAAAAAAACGGATTTTCATTTCAAAATCTAAGTTTTGAAAAATACCGCTTTTGATTTAAAACTTAATTTCTTTATCACAAAAATAGTTTAAATTGTTTGAAATATGTGTCGAATTTTAGTCACACATATTTGTTATTCAAATATTTATAAGAACTTATTTTTGTGAATTTTATGTAATTTTATGGGTATTTAAAAGATCAAGTTTTCAAACCTTAAAACCCTGACTGTGGGCTGCTAAAGGTCGATCGATCGGTCGATCGAAGTCTGCCTCGATCGACCGACATGCACAACAGTGCACAGGTTTTAGCGATCGATTGGACGGTTCCAGAGAGTGGAAAGAAAGAAAGAAATAAAAGAGTGTTTCAGGGCACAGTTGCCTGACTCTGCTTCTTTAGTTGCTGATAATCTATTCTTTATTCAATTCTGGTCAGGAGCTGCTGAAAAAGAAAACTGAGCTCCTCTTGGCTGTAAATTTGCCAACTTTCCTTGTTGTGCTCGGAGACAACAACCCTTAGAAGATCCAACCTGATCTCAATCACCAAGAACAATGAAAAACAACTAGAAGAACAGCCAATCGCAAAAACCAGATCTAACGAGGTTCGGCCAACTTGCCTACGTCCTCGGGGCAATTCACGGAGAGAGTTTTCTTTATGGAAGATGGATTACAATAGCTCTAGATCTCTATCAACACAAGAGAGTCCACAGCTATACTTTTTCTCAGCACTCTTACCCTAGAAAATTACAACCAGGGCTTAAATACATAACTTCCCGAAACAACAGATTTCGCCCAAAACCCGACTGTCGGTCGACCGGCCGGTCGACCGACTCCCTCTTCCGGTCGACCGAGCCAGTCGACCGAAACAAACAGAGAGTTGGGTTGCTTACAGAGACAATCTCCGGTCGACCGGTCCGGTCGACCGAAGCAACCAAGACCCTCTTCGGTCGACCGGTCCGGTCGACCGAAGAAACCTGGGAGCACCTGTGCACTTCGTGCACGTCGGTCGACCGGTCCGGTCGACCGACCACTGTCTTTTCTGCTGCTGCTTCGTTTTTCCTGCCTGCTGTTCCGTCGCCTTTCGTCGTAGACTCCTTGGCAGTCTTCAACAGCACCTGGCATGACTTCACTTCCTCTACTGTACTCTCTCCTCCAACAATTCTCCACCTCGGTGAAGATTGTTAAATCTGAGCCGAACACCGACTCGAAAGCGGCTGCACCAATCTGGTTGCCTACGTACCCCTTGCCCAAGGGATCAAGCCATCCGTAGTTCATCCACATGAGCTTCAGCAAGCTCAATTCACCTGAAGAATCTGGAGCAAGTCTTTGCAGTGTGCAAACTTTACTCCCGACACCACCTTTGTAAGCATATCGGCCGGATTCTCCGAAGTATGAATCTTCAATAAATTTGAAATACACCTAGAGGGGGGGTGAATAGGTGTAATTGCTAATCTAATGGTCTTTTTAAACTTATGAAATGAGTGATGCAACAATCTCTCAAAAACACGACTAAGAGCCGAATACCCCTTGCGAGGTTCTGAACTCCTTCCTCCCAATTCCCCTTAAATGGGTTAGAGGTGCGCAATGCAACCGTGTTGTATTGAGGTGTGATTGAACAATTCCAAGTATGATGATGAAAATGAAAGGCTCACAATGTAACACAACAAGTATAGCAACACAAGATTCCACAAGTAGAGGGTTAGTTACTCAAGCAAATAATTCAAGGCAATATAAAACAAGAGAAATTGAAAGCAAGAAGAACGCAAAGGCAATCGCAAACAAGGATGATTTGTTTCGAGGTTCGAGCCCGTTGCTCTAGTCCCCGCCTTCACCTCCGTGAAGGGTTTCCACTATCCCCTTAGGATCCCGTACAAGTTAGGCCTCCAAAGACCTCAAGCCCGTAGCTTCACCTTACAAAGAAACTCCACCGAGGAGCTTGTCTCCACAAGAACAAGGATTACAAATAGTGATCTTTAACTAGACCACAACACTCTTTTACAAACACTCTCACTCTTTTACAACTTCACTTATAGAAAGAATATGAAATTTTTGGCTCTATGAAGTGTGGTGAGAAAAGCTTCAGTTGTAGAGTGATATTAGAGATCAAACAACAACTGAAAAACCAATTTGAAAGAATGGAAATGAAGGCTTTAAACTATTTTTCTCTTTCACTTGAAAACAATGAAAACTTGTATTTTTCTTGGTAAATAACTAAGGCCTATTCCCCACTATTTATAGGGAGAGAATAGGTTAAAAACTCTGATTTTTCCAGCTAATTTGATCAGAAAAAGAGTCCCAACAACTCCTAAAAACTCTGTAAAAGAGAAAACCAAAAACAGTTTTTCAGAAATTCCAAAAGAAGAAAGAGCCGTTATGGCTTGTTGCAGGCCTACCGGTCGACTGCCGGTCGACCGGGCCCCTGCTGGCAAAAGAGCCGTTGGAGCTTCGGTCGACTGCCAGTCGACCGATCCAACAAAGGAAACACAGTTTCCTTCTATCGGTCGACCGACCCAGTCGACCGAAAAGATACAGAGAGCAAACATCTCTTTTCGGTCGACCGGTCTGTTGGTCCGGTCGACCGACAGACATGCACAACCTGTGCATGTCCGGACACAGCAGCCGGTCGACTGCCGGTCGACCGGTCTGCCTGAAACAGGATTCTGGGCAGATTTTTGAGTTAGAAAAATTTGTAAAAAATCTTTTAAAAACTCTGGAACTAAGTGTTATGCTGAACTTTGTTAATATACATGTTTTAAACACGTTTTTGAAGATATAAAGCTTTGAGTACATGTATGTATAAACCAAGGCATAAACTTAGAAATAAACATTTTCAAAAACATAGAAACATTCAAAACAAGTGTGTGTGCAAATCCTAGAGCCAAATTTCACATATTCTATCTTTAACAAAATTACACTTACAAACTTCTAGGTCTTCAAGACTTCAACATGGGCAATCTTCACTTGATCTTCAATATTGCACTTTGAGCCCAATTTGACTTGTCTTGAGTCCAATGTACCTTCCTTTAGGGAAGAATTCATCTCTTTAATATATAAACCTGAAACACACTTAAACAACAATTATATTAGTACAAATAACTAATATGTTTTGTAATCATCAAAAGACACTAAACATATGGGTTGATTGTAACCTTGGGCCAACAATCTCCCCCTTTTTGATGATGACAAAACATATGAGTTATTAAACAAATAAAAGAGGAAAGAGCTTGGAAAGCTCCCCCTTAAACAATGCTATGTATTTAACATGAATATGAACAACTATGTAAGCATACATAAAGCATTGAAAAATATCATCACCAAAAATAAACTATCATAAGGAATAACAAATTTAAAACAAACAACATATATTTTCTCCATATATTTTCTCCCCCTTTTTGTCATACATCAAAAAGGGTTAAAAAAATTTTTAAGACAAAACAAAACAAACATATTAGAAACCAAAACAACAAACTAAGATATTTTAAGTATCATCTTACATACATTCAATTCACCACAAATAAATGAAAATCTTGCATAATCTAAAGGTTTTGTGAAAATATCTGCAAGTTGAAAATCTGTGGAAACAAAATCGATATCAATGTCACCTTTTTCAAAGTGATCTCTAAGAAAATGATATCTAATGTCTATATGTTTGGTTTTACTATGTTGATTAGCATTTTTGGTCATGTGAATAGCACTAGTATTATCACAATAAATCTTAACATGATCAAAATGTAAATCAAAATCGAGAAGAGTATGTTTCATCCAGAGTACTTGTGCACAACAAGCTCCGGCTGCTACATACTCCGCCTCGGCGGTTGAAAGGGCTACACTATTTTGCTTCTTGGAAGACCAAGACACAAGACAATTGCCCAAGAATTGGCAAGTGCCACTTGTGCTCTTCCTATCTACCCTACAACCGGCATAGTCGGCATCCGAATAACTAGTCATGGTAAATTGGTTAGTTTTCGGATACCACAAACCTAAATCAATTGTGCCCCTAAGATACCTAATTATGCGTTTTACCGCTATTAAGTGTGATTCCTTAGGACATGATTGAAAACGTGCACATAAACATACGGAAAACATTATATCCGGCCTACTAGCCGTAAGATAGAGTAAACTACCAATCATGCTACGAAATAATTTGATGTCTACTTCCTTACCTTGTTCGTCCTTGTCAAGTTTCGTAGTGGTTGCCATGGGAGTCTTTGCTACTTTGGATCCTTCAAGCCCGAACCTCTTGATGAGTTCTTTGGTGTACTTGGCTTGGTTGATGAATGTCCCATCACTACGTTGCTTGATTTGAAGTCCAAGGAAGAAGTTGAGCTCCCCCATCATAGACATCTCGAATTCCTTTTCATGCATGACTCAAAATTCTTGCAAAGTGAAACATTAGTAGATCCAAAAATAATGTCATCAACATAAATTTGAACTATGAGGATATCTTGATCTATATGTTTGGTAAATAATGTTTTATCAACTTTTCCTTTCTTAAAATCATTTGAAAGCAAAAATGAAGACAATCTTTCATACCAAGCCCTAGGGGCTTGTTTCAAATCATATAGTGCTTTATCTAATTTATAAACATAATTAGGGTGTGTAGGATCAACAAACCCGGGGGGTTGTTCAACATACACCTCCTCATCAATATAACCATTAAGAAAAGCACTCTTTACATCCATTTGAAATAACTTAAAATCTTTAAATGAGGCATATGCTAAGGTCATCCGTATGGCTTCGAGCCGTGCTACGGGTGCAAAGGTTTCTTCAAAATCGATTCCCTCGATTTGAGTGTAACCTTGGGCAACTAACCTAGCCTTGTTTCTAACTACATTACCCGATTCATCCAACTTGTTCTTAAAGATCCATTTAGTACCAATAGTTGGTCTATCGTGGGGCCTAGGAACAAGGTGCCAAACTTGGTTGCGCTCAAATTGATTGAGCTCCTCTTGCATAGCAAGCAACCAATATGAATCGGCCTCGGCCTCGAGGACATTTTTAGGTTCTATGTGTGAAATAAAAGCAAAATTACCACAAAAATCTTGAATCTTAGAGCGAGTGGTTACCCCTTTTGATACTTCACCTATGACGAGGTCCTTGGGATGATGAGGATTGAATCTCCAATCCTTTGGTAGTGGTTGAGAGGGCTCCTCTTCATTTGCTTGATGTTCATTTCCTTGAGCCTCTTCCACTTTGGCTTCACTTCCATCATCATCCTTTGGCTTGTCTCCCATGGTAGAAGCATCCTCCAAGGTGACTTTTTCCAAACCTTCATGCAAGGCATCTATTTCTACAACATTCTTAACAAACTTGTTAGATTCCTCAAATTTAACATGAATAGATTCCTCAATAGTCAAAGTTGACCTATTGAAGACTCTATAAGCCTTACTAGTATTTGAGTAACCTACAAAAATAGCCTCATATGATCTAGCATCAAATTTTCCCAAATTAATATTTGTATTTAAAACAAAACATTTGCAACCAAACACTTTGAAATAAGAAACATTAGGTTTTCTAGAAAAATACATCTCATAAGAAGTCTTAGTAGTATTTTTACATAGGAAAACACGATTTGCAATGTAACATGAAGTATGAACGGCCTCGGCCCACAAATAATGTGGTAGACCATATTCATTTAACATTGTCCTAGCCATCTCTTGTAAAGTACGATTTTTCCGCTCAACTACTCCATTTTGTTGTGGAGTTCTAGGACAAGAAAGTTCATGTTTTATTCCATGTTCCTCACAAAAAGTGGTAAAGGGAAGGTTAATGAACTCACCTCCTCTATCACTTCTTATTTTAATTATTGAGGAGTCATTTTCCTTTTCAACTCTTTTCTTAAAGGCTTGAAAATGTGAAAAGGTTTGACTTTTATGTTCAAGAAAATAAACCCAAGTAAAACGCGAAAAATCATCTACTAAAACATAAGCAAATCTACTCCCACTTAAACTTTTGGTTTGTGTAGGGCCAAATAAATCCATGTGGATTAGCTCCAATGGACGTGATGACATGATATCCTTAATTGATTTGAATGAGGACTTAGTTTGTTTCCCAAATTGACATGCGTCACAAACTCGGTCCTTTTCAAAGTTCAATGAAGGAATACCCTTCACCATTTCCTTAGAGTTAAGCCTAGAAATATGGTCAAATGAAACGTGGCCTAATCTCCTATGCCATAACCAAGAGTCGTCATCGAGGGCTTTTAAACATGTTATATTACAAGACATATTTAGCATATCTATCATATATACATTACTTTCACGAAAACCGGAAAATACACAAACATTAGAATTTTTGTCAACTATTTTACAAGCAATATCATCAAAAATAACATTAAATCCTTTATCACATAATTGACTAATGCTCAAGAGATTATGCTTGAGCCCGTCTACTAAAACTACATTTTCAATTAAAGGAGAAGTGCCAAGCTTTACATTACCAATACCAATGATTTTACCCTTGGCGTCATCTCCGAAGGTGACGGTGCCACCTTCATGATATCTTGATAGGGTTGCAAAGTTGTTGATGTCCCAAGTCATGTGCCTTGAGCAACCGCTATCAAGATACCACAAACCTCTACGTCGTTGGGCTTTGGAAAGTACCTATATCATTTAAAACAATATTGACTTTGGTACCCAAACTTTCTTGGGTCCTTGAAAGTTAGTGTTACGAACCCAAACATTATGAGATGATGCACTTAGTCTATCATAGCAAAAATTAGCTAAGTGTCCTTTCCGTCCACAATGTGAACATGAGTACACTTTTCTATACATGAATGCATGATGTGTATGTGTAGTAGTGTGAGCATGCTTTTGGGGTTTGCCATGTTGCATAGGTTGTGTAGCATGTACATGAGCATGTGCATGAGCATGATGAACATTTTTCTAGGACCTTATTTCTTAGGAAACATATTCTCCATCTTCTTCTTATCAAACTCACTACACTTTTTCAAAATAACATCTAATGAGTCTAATCTTTCCTTAAGCATGGCAATCTCATTAGAATCTACAAATGGGGTCTTTCCTTTACAAGCAATCTTATATTTTTCAAATCATTTTTAGTGGAAACTAAGAAGAATGCAAGTCATTATTTTCTTTAGAAAGGTTTAACACTTGAATACTCAAAGATTCATTATCCTTTTTCATTTTCAAGTACTTTTTCTTCATGAAGTCATAATTTTGAGAAAGTTCTATAAATGCTTCACTTAACTCATCCATGGATAAATCTTCATCAAAAGGAGTTGAGGGGGTTACCTTGCTTGTGCTCTCATTTGCCATGAAGTACATATTGGCGGTGTCGATCTCCTCCTCGGATTCACTTTCGTCATCCCATGTTGCTTTCATAGCCTTCTTCTTGTATGGCTTCTTGGATGAAGATGGCTTTACTTGGTCCGGACACTCCGCTACAATGTGTCCCGGCTTTTGGCAATTGAAGCATATGATCTTTCTCTCTTCTTTGCCTCCTTGCCATCTCCTCCGTCCTTGGAACTTTGCCTTGTTGTACATCCTCCGGACGTTTTTGATTAGAAGTGAGAGCTCCTCGTCATCTTCTTCTTCATCATCTTCGTCGGAGTAAGTAGCATGACTTTTGAAGGCAATAGTCTTCTTCTTGGAGGGTGCCATGTCCTCCCTTGCCTTCCTCTCCATCTCATGGGTTTTTAAATTCCCAATGAGTCCGATGAGCTCAATCTCATCTTTATCATTGAGTTCCTTCAATGTTGTAGCTTTCACTTCCCATGATGGAGGAAGAGCCCGGATGATCTTTCTCACCCTTTGGTCGTTGTTGATGTCTTCACCTAGAGAAGAAAGCCCATTAGTAATCTTAGTAAATTTAGTAACCATATCATCTATGGTTTCATGTTCTTGCATGCTAAAATTTTCATATTGGGACCGAAGAAGGTCTATCTTGGCCCTCTTCACTTGTGATGTCCCCTCATGTGTTACTAGCAAATGGGTCCAAATCTCATATGCGGATTTGCAATGGATGACTCTAGCTATGTCATCATCATTGAGGGCTTGTAGGAGTGCATAATGAGCCCTAGCATTGGCATCAAACTCCTTGGTCTCAATTTCGGACCAAGTAGATTCATCACCATCGGGGGTACTAAATTGTTTAGTCACGGCCTTTGCAACTCGGCTACCTAGAGATTGCAAGAAAACGGTCATCTTAACCTTCCATATGGGAAAGTTAAGTCCATCAAACTTAGGGGGTGTCTTAATACCATCGGCCATGTTTACTATGTGGAAATGAATGAAATGATTAGCAATATGAGGATCTCTCTAAGGTTGTTAAGCCAAATCCTAGAGTCCAAGCTCTGATACCAATTGAAATACACCTAGAGGGGGGTGAATAGGTGTAATTGCTAATCTAATGGTCTTTTTAAACTTATGAAATGAGTGATGCAACAATCTCTCAAAAACACGACTAAGAGCCGAATACCCCTTGCGAGGTTCTGAACTCCTTCCTCCCAATTCCCCTTAAATGGGTTAGAGGTGCGCAATGTAACCGTGTTGTATTGAGGTGTGATTGAACAATTCCAAGTATGATGATGAAAATGAAAGGCTCACAATGTAACACAACAAGTATAGCAACACAAGATTCCACAAGTAGAGGGTTAGTTACTCAAGCAAATAATTCAAGGCAATAAAAACAAGAGAAATTGAAAGCAAGAAGAACGCAAAGGCAATCGCAAACAAGGATGATTTGTTTCGAGGTTCGAGCCCGTTGCTCTAGTCCCCGCCTTCACCTCCGTGAAGGGTTTCCACTATCCCCTTAGGATCCCGTACAAGTTAGGCCTCCAAAGACCTCAAGCCCGTAGCTTCACCTTACAAGAAACTCCACCGAGGAGCTTGTCTCCACAAGAACAAGGATTACAAATAGTGATCTTTAACTAGACCACAACACTCTTTTACAAACACTCTCACTCTTTTACAACTTCACTTATAGAAAGAATATGAAATTTTTGGCTCTATGAAGTGTGGTGAGAAAAGCTTCAGTTGTAGAGTGATATTAGAGATCAAACAACAACTGAAAAACCAATTTGAAAGAATGGAAATGAAGGCTTTAAACTATTTTTCTCTTTCACTTGAAAACAATGAAAACTTGTATTTTTCTTGGTAAATAACTAAGGCCTATTCCCCACTATTTATAGGGAGAGAATAGGTTTAAAAACTCTGATTTTTCCAGCTAATTTGATCAGAAAAGAGTCCCAACAACTCCTAAAAACTCTGTAAAAAGAGAAAATCAAAAACAGTTTTTCAGAAATTCCAAAAGAAGAAAGAGCCGTTATGGCTTGTTGCAGGCCTACCGGTCGACTGCCGGTCGACCGGGCCCCTGCTGGCAAAAGAGCGTTGGAGCTTCGGTCGACTGCCAGTCGACCGATCCAACAAAGGAAACACAGTTTCCTTCTATCGGTCGACCGACCCAGTCGACCGAAAAGATACAGAGAGCAAACATCTCTTTTCGGTCGACCGGTCTGTTGGTCCGGTCGACCGACAGACATGCACAACCTGTGCATGTCCGGACACAGCAGCCGGTCGACTGCCGGTCGACCGGTCTGCCTGAAACAGGATTCTGGGCAGATTTTTGAGTTAGAAAAATTTGTAAAAAATCTTTTAAAAACTCTGGAACTAAGTGTTATGCTGAACTTTGTTAATATACATGTTTTAAACACGTTTTGAAGATATAAAGCTTTGAGTACATGTATGTATAAACCAAGGCATAAACTTAGAAATAAACATTTTCAAAACATAGAAACATTCAAAACAAGTGTGTGTGCAAATCCTAGAGCCAAATTTCACATATTCTATCTTTAACAAAACTACACTTACAAACTTCTAGGTCATCAAGACTTCAACATGGGCAATCTTCACTTGATCTTCAATATTGCACTTTGAGCCCAATTTGACTTGTCTTGATCCAATGTACCTTCCTTTAGGGAAGAATTCATCTCTTTAATATATAAACCTGAAACACACTTAAACAACAATTTATATTAGTACAAATAACTAATATGTTTTGTAATCATCAAAAGACACTAAACATATGGGTTGATTGTAACCTTGGGCCAACAAAATTGATGTCATCTTCCTCCAGAATCTCCCGAACAAAGTGATACCTGACATCTATGTGCTTCGTCCTTGCGTGGTAGACTTGGTTCCTTGCCAAATAAATGGCACTCATACTGTCACAGTGTATCTTCAAGATCTCCTGTTCCACTCCCAAGTCATCTAGCAATCCTTGAAGCCAGATCGCCTCCTTCATGGCCTCGGTCAAGGCCATATACTCTGCCTCTGTAGTCGACAATGCGACTGTGGACTGAAGTGTGGAGCGCCAACTCACCGGTGCCTGCGAGAATGTGAATACATACCCCGACGTCGACCGGCGTTTGTCAAGATCACCTGCATAGTCCGAATCCACGTACCCTATGCATTCTTGCTTCCAGTGTTGTCCTTCTCAAACACGAGGCCTACATCAACAGTACCCTTGATGTACCTCAGGATCCACTTCACTGCTTCCCAATGACCCTGACCTGGATCATGCATATATCTGCTGACCATGGAAACTGCCTGTGATAGATCCGGCCTTGTACACACCATTGCATACATCAAGCTTCCCACTGCATTGGCATATGGTACATGAGTCATATGCTCACGCTCCTGAACACTCCTTGGAGACATCTTCGCTGACAACTTGAAGTGCGGCGCCATTGGTGTACTTACAGTCTTTGTATCTTTCCCGATATTAAATCTCTGCAGTACCTTCTCCAGATAGCCCTTCTGAGTCAAGCTAATCCTGCCAGCTCCCTGTCCCTTGTGATCTCCATACCCAATACTTTCCTTGCTTCCCCCAGGTCCTTCATCTCGAACTCAGACGATAAAGTCTTCTTCAGAGAATCAATTGCAGATCTTGACCTAGAAGCAATTAGCATATCATCTACGTAAAGTAGTAGATAGACATACTCACCAGATGATAACTTGTTGTAGTACACACATGGATCATAATGGCTTCTTGTGTACTTCTTCTTCCTGATGAAGCTGTCAAATCGCTTGTACCATTGTCTTGGAGACTGCTTCAAACCGTACAGTGATTTCTTCAGCTTGCATACCAACTCCTCTTTCCCTGCAGTTTTGTAACCTGTGGGCTGAGTCATGTAGATCTCCTCCTCAAGATCGCCGTGGAGAAAGGCGGTCTTCACATCAAGTTGGTCAAGGTCCAACTCATTCTGTGCCACCAAGGCCAATAGGATCCGAATAGAACGAGTGTTTTACAACTGGGGAGAACACCTCGTTGTAGTCGATCCCTTCTCTCTGTGCGTAGCCTTTAGCCACCAGCCTTGCCTTGTAGCGCACATTGTCTTCTTGGAGTGATCCCTGCTTCTTAGCAAATACCCACTTACACCCTATGGCTTTCTTTCCCCTTGGGCAACTTGGTCAGTTTCCCATGTGTTATTCTTATAAAGAGACTGCATCTCTTCATTCATGGCCCCTTTCCATAACTCCGCTTCTGAACTGATTTCAGCTTCCCTGAAAGTAGATGGAATGGCTTCTTCAACAACTGGAAGTGCATGTGCAATCACCATGTCTGTAGTGAGCCAGCCAGGTCTCCTAGTATTCCTCCTTGGTCTTCCAACTGCAGTGGGATCTGGAACTGTATCCATAACCTGTTCCTGATCCTCTTCAACAACCTCAGCATCTTCTTCTGCAACTTGATCACCTCCCTGTGTCACCTCAGGAATGATCCTCACAGATACTGAGTCTTCTAGAGATGGTGGATCTGCATCACTCTCCACCTGCTGCAATAGCTCCTTGGTCTTCTTAGTCTCCACCTGCTGAGAGACTGTAGGCTTCATCATAGAGGCCTCATCAAAAGTGACATCTCTGCTGATTATGAATTTGTTGTCCTGTTGGTCCCAGATCTTGAACCCCTTGGTTCCTTTCTTGAAGCCAACAAACACACCTTTCTTCGCTCGGATCCAATTTGTCTTCTTTTACGTGATAGTAGGCTGGACATCCAAATATCCTGAGCACATCATAATCTCCTGCAGCTTTACCCGACCAAGCTTCAAGGGGGGTCTTACCCCCTATTGCAGATGACGGCAACCTATTGACGAGATGGCATGCATACCCCAAAGCTTCAGCCCAGAACTTCTTTGGTAATCCTGCATTTGACAATATGCACCGAACCTTCTCTAGCAAAGTTCGGTTCATTCTTTCAGCCACCCCATTCTGTTGCGGAGTTTCCCTTACTGTGAAGTGCCTCTCTATGCCCTCATCAAGACATAACTTCTGGAAAGGGTCTGATTTGTACTCTCCTCCGTTGTCAGAACGAAGGACCTTGACTTTTCTTCCTGTACTCCTTTCCTGATTAACCTTCCACTTCACAAACAATTCTAGGACTTCATTCTTGTCTCGCATGGTGTACACCCAGCACCGCCTAGAATAATCATCGATAAACGACACAAAGTAGTGGGTTCCCCCTATTGATGCAGTCTTTGTGGGTCCCCATACATCTGTGTGCACATAATCAAGAATGCCTTCGGTGCAGTGTGAAGCTGTTTCAAACTTCACCTTTGTCTTCTTGCCTATGATGCAATGTTCACACAGATCCAGTTTGCAGTCTCTGCACCCTTCAGTAGCCCTTTCCTCACAAGAGCTTGCATAGATTTCTCCCCTGCATGTCCCAGCCTCATGTGCCATAGCCGGGTTAGATCTTCCTTCTGACTGGTCGAAGCTGCCACCTGCCCTGTCACTGTACTACCCTTCAAGTAATACAAATTATTCCTGCGGTTGGCCTTCAACACCACCATTGAGCCCTTCGTCATTTTAAGAACACCTTCTTTAATAGACACTCCGAGCCCCAATGATTCCAAAACACCCACTGAGATCAAGTTCCTCTTCAGCTGAGGGACATATCTCACTTCCTTCAGCTCCCTTACCATCCCGTCGAACATCCTGATAGGAATTGTGCCTACACCCTCCATGATGCATGGATGATCATCGCCCATGACGACCGAACATCCCTCCAGCTTCTCAAGACTAGTAAACAATCTCGATTAGGGCATACATGATATGTAGCACCTGTGTCCAGGATCCACTCGTTTTCCCCCGAGTAACCTACAACAGGAGTAGTAACTGAAAACGAGAATACCGAAGAATCTGAATCTGAATCCTCTGCCTGTGATTTATTGCTAGCAGCCTTTGTCACTCTTGCCAGATTTGCCTCAGATTTTGATTCCTTCTTCTTCCCCTTGTACTTTGGACAGTCAACTTTCTAGTGCCCAAACTCTTTGCAATACATGCACTGGTCTTTCTTAAGATCCCTTAAGCCCGGTCTTGACTTCGATCTTCCTCTCACCTCCTTGCCTTTCCTTGATGAGCTCCTGCCTCTTACCTCCAAAGCCTCTGCTGATGAACTAGATCTCCCAGAATGTTTCTCATTCTTTCTTTTCTCATAACTCATCAGTGCTGACGATATCTCATCATAGTCTAAGGTTTGCCTTCCATTTATGAATGTCATTGTAAATTTCATACTCCTCCGGTGGAAGAGAGTTCAGAAGAATGACTGACTTGTCTTCCTCACTTATAATGGCATCCACATTTAGCAAATCCGTAAGAAGCTTTGTAAACCTGTTGAGGTGCTCATTTACTGTGCTTCCCCTCTGCATCCTGAACAAATACAGCTTGCTCTTAAGCTGCAGCCTTGACTCCACGCTCTTTGTCAGGTACTTCTTCTCGAGGGTATTCCACATATCCTTTACTGACTTCTCATGTTGAACAGAATATTTGATATCTGTGACAAACATGAGCGAATCAGGCCACATGCCGACCTATTCATTTTTGCCCACTCATCATCAGTGGTAGTATCCTTCTTCTTCTCCAAAAGGAGCGTGTCCTCGAGGTTCTGTGCATTCAACGCATCCATAACCTCACACCTCCACATCCCGAAATTGTTAGTTCCATTGAACTTAACAACTTCAATCCTGGAGTTGTTCATTGTTTTAACAGACTTAGATTCCTCTGCCATTGAGATCCTTTCCTTGACCTCTAACTATGCGGAAGATCAAATACTTGCAAAATAGATCTATTTCTGAGATAAAAAAGTGATTTTTACCTCTACCTTGAAACCCTAGCTTGAGTTTCTCACCAGATCTATTCCACCCCTGATTCAACGAGCCCTCCCTGTGTCCACCTGAGATCGACACACGATCTCCTTGAACACCAATGCCCTGACCTGAGATCGACACACGATCTCCACCTGATCAGATCTGGAGCCCTTCGAATCTTCAGAATATCCCAAGCGTAACCTGAACGCTCTGATACCACTTGTTGTGCTCGGAGACAACAACCCTTAGAAGATCCAACCTGATCTCAATCACCAAGAACAATGAAAAACAAACTAGAAGAACAGCCAATCGCAAAAACCAGATCTAACGAGGTTCGGCCAACTTGCCTACGTCCTCGGGGCAATTCACGGAGAGAGTTTTCTTTATGGAAGATGGATTACAATAGCTCTAGATCTCTATCAACACAAGAGAGTCCACAGCTATACTTTTTCTCAGCACTCTTACCCTAGAAATTACAACCAGGGCTTAAATACATAACTTCCCGAAACAACAGATTTCGCCCAAAACCCGACTGTCGGTCGACCGGCCGGTCGACCGACTCCCTCTTCCGGTCGACCGAGCCGGTCGACCGAAACAAACAGAGAGTTGGGTTGCTTACAGAGACCCTCTCCGGTCGACCGGTCCGGTCGACCGAAGCAACCAAGACCCTCTTCGGTCGACCGGTCCGGTCGACCGAAGAAACCTGGGAGCACCTGTGCACTTCGTGCACGTCGGTCGACCGGTCCGGTCGACCGACCACTGTCTTTTTGCTGCTGCTGCTCGTTTTTCCTGCCTGCTGTTCCGTCGCCTTTCGTCGTAGACTCCTTGGCAGTCTTCAACAGCACCTGGCATGACTTCACTTCCTCTACTGTACTCTCTCCTCCAACATTCCTTCCATCTGGCAACTGATGGGGCTTTGCTGAACCAGTTGGGTTTTGGAGGAAATTTGTTTGATGGAGGCAGCCTACGTTACATTTTGATGCTGCAGACTTTCCAGTGACTAGTCCTTTTTTTTTTTGCTATGTATATTGATATATCACATGAACTGTGGGTAGTGTTGGAGATATTTGTAATGCTCTTTGCAGCTATATGTTTTGATTTTTTTAGTATTTCCATCTAAAAACTAGTAGGTGGCTGGTTTTGACCTCGCTAGGTATCTATGTTGTGTGGTGAGTGACGACTAGTCCCCTCCTTCTCTTCGTGGATGTCTATGGCGAGAGAGTCTAACTGCGGAACATTTCTAGATGAAAAATACTAATAATCCCTTTATAACTGATACCTTGTAACCTATTTCTATATTATATAATATATATGAATAGAGCTACCCGCCTTACTCTTCCTTCCTCAAAAAAAAAAATGCATTTGTGTTTTTCGATAGTCTTTGCTTACAAGTACAAGAAAGTATAAATAATTCAGCTAAAAAAGAAAGTACTAATAACCATGTATTAAAATATCATTGGAAGGAGTAGGGCACAAGCTGTTTGGTTGCAAGGAAGTGGGCGGAAGTAAGGAAATAGGAAAGTATAATTGCTCATTTTCCTATTTATTCAAACACCGGAAAAGGAAAATAAGAAATCCCTTTTCCTTTTCTTTTTTCTCTTTTATACAATCATTTCCTCACTTCCAGAGTGCTA
The DNA here is from genome assembly GCA_038442645.1 of Agave tequilana. Lineage (NCBI taxonomy): Eukaryota > Viridiplantae > Streptophyta > Magnoliopsida > Asparagales > Asparagaceae > Agave > Agave tequilana. The sequence goes on from JAVJIF010014924.1 coordinate 114,268, forward strand.
CAGTTAATTTTGTGTTCATGTAAATCTCATTTGTAATAAGTTGCAGCACAAAACAGTTAATTTTTTGATCATGTAAATCTCACTTGCACTCTAATTACAGTCTATTTTTTTATTTTTCTTAATTAATTTTTATTTTAATATTATTTAACGGTCAACTTTATGGTCAACTTTTCCACTTCCACTTTTACATTACCATCCAAACACCGGAAAAGACAAAACATTTTTCAAATCACACTTCCCAACAACATCCAAACACCAAAATTACTAACCAATTCCCAAGTTCCAAGGAAATTATTACCACTCCCTCACTCCCTCGGTTCCTCATTTCCTAACTTCCACCCTTAACCAACAGGCCTTGTGGGAAAGTAATGGCAAACAGATATTGTCGTGATAATAAGATCATCAGTTTTTACTATAAAAATTTCAGAAATAACTGTTAGCAGTTAACTGTCTGATTGTTAAATAACTGGGTCCATTCACAGTTCTCTTTTGAAAAATTTAATATGAATTAAGCACCCTGTTTAAACTGGCTACCTATTGAATTTCTTTCCTAATAATTTGCCCTGAATTTTCTTTGCTTATAGAAATCCAGAAAATGATAAAGATGCGGCAATGTAGAAAAATTCCATCAAAACTACTTTCTAATTGCCCTTCAACCACTCTACAGGTTACCATTGGTCTTGACTCTGTCACTAGCTCTCAGAAGTTGTGACAAGCAAGTTGTACCATCTAGTGTTGCGAAATTGATATGTTTTGACACCAATTGTTGTGACTCTCAGGATCGACGTTAGCGGAACTTGACAATATGAACAGTATTTGCAAAAGGAAAACTTAATGTAAAGCAAACTAGTAACACCTAGACAAAAAAGTAATAAAAAAAGAACACAAGGATTTAATGTGATTCGGCTCAAACTTGGCCTACATCCACGAGCAGAAAACTTAAGAGAGTTTTATTAATAGACTTGATATAAGGAGATCTAAACTTTCTCTTGATGCAATAAAAATATTCACCTTCCACTTGAATCTACTCCTAAATTATAAGAGTATTAGCTTCTCTCTATGCACCTTCAACTTGCTCCTCTCTTTTTTTGGCTTCCTCTGCTCTCCTTTTCTTGAGATTCTCTATTGTAGAAACTTTTTTAGACTTTTTGGTTGAGTTAATTACCATGCTTAATTACAACCTTTATTATTGGATTTTACAATACAATTCTTATTTGGACTGTGAGATGATCTTGACCTTTAGATGGTTGAAGAATCTTGATCGATCCTTTTAGGAATTGATCTCTTTGATCTAGAAAGAATTTAGGTCCTTTATCTTTAGAAACAAACCTTCATTGAATATGAATTAAATTCTATTCATACTCCTCCTAAAAAGAAAACTCACAATCGCCTGAAAAGAAACTGTTTCATCTTAATTTGCTTCTTCTTCTTCAAGTCATCGTCTTCTCTAACTCAACTGAATTTTTTGGACCATCATTGCTTCTTGAAAAAAAACAAGACAAAATACTAAAGTCTAGCCCATAATTTTCCGAGTTAAGTGTTAATTACATCCCTGTACTAAACCAAGTCCTGATGCTTCCCACTCAAGCCCAGCCCGGCCCGGTCCGGTCCGGTCATTCCTCTGCTACAAGAATAACCGCATGAACTGGAAAATTGTACGTGAACAAAGAAATCAAAGGGCCCAGAGACGTAAGGTAGAGACTTAGGCCAAGTATGCAAAGTTCTCCTGAAGAAAGGAAGCATCATTGCACTTCACATGACAAGTTGATAGCACTTGGAGAGGCTCGAGTGCCAGTTTCAGTTGTTAGCAGGCGAACAGTGTATACAGTTCAACGAAACTGAAATAACTAGCAACTTGGGCATGTTTGGTTATCGTAACTGGCCGTAATTCGTAACTCGTAATTGGTAAAATCTTTTACAGTTGTAAATGAGTTACATGCATGTAAGCTTTATGGTGTTTGGTTGGTAATATACAGTTGTAAGTGAAAAAGTGTATTGTGTTTTACAGTGTTTGGTTGTCGTAATGTCTAAGTCGTAAGTGAAAAAGTTGATGACAAAATCAACTATTTGGTGATTTAAAAAGTTTTAATATTGCAAATAATATTAAAAATGCTAAATATTAAAAAAATTTAATATTAACATAAAAAAATAATACAAATTTGCATGACCACAAAATTAACTGTAACTGAACTGTAAGTGAGTGGTAATTGAGTTGTAAGTGAGTGATAATTAGGTTGTGTAAGTCTTTTACGAATTACGCTCCAAACAAACGCCGTAATTGTAACTGGATTGTAAATCATTTACGAATTACGGACTTTTAAGAGAAACAAACGGCCCCTTAGGTAAATGCGGTTATAACTTCAATTTGTACACTTAGCTATAGAGCGGCACGATATAGTACAAAGAGGCACTATAGAGTGACATAAATCAATGCAGTGCGGGTCAGATGATCACTTCAGTGTAATTGTGTCACTCCGATTGATCAACCTCCACCTGATTCACATAACATGAACAAGTACAAAATAAATTAGGCATTCTGAATCCTCCGTTGCATTAACCAATTCATCTTCAATCCACGATCTACGTTCCTTTTCATTTAACTCCACATGATCTCTAAATGCATTGTGTTAAAGAGTAATAATTTTTAGTGTGCAGCACAAGTTAGGTATTATTGTAATTTCCTACTTATTTCATATATATAAAGAATTAAGCATCAAATCGTCTATTTTCTCTAAAATCTAACATGCTATCAGAGTTATGCCTTTGAAAATTTTGCGCCATTAAAATCTTCTTCAATTGATCACATTGTCACCGCCGCCAACGAGTCTGTGTTGAGTCACGCTCATGTAGCCGTGCCCTGCGTCGGGCTATTGCTCCCAAGAGATTTCTTTGATTTCCATCACAAAAACTATCTCCTCTCAAACCCGACACAAAAACTATCCGTCTCTGACTCGCCGATTTCGACCTGTGTTGCCCAGTCAACTCATCGGTTTCATCAACTCAGTCTTCTTCTCCGGAGTCCATCTCCTCGTCTTCAATACGCACGCTGCCGGTCATCTTCGTCTTGATCGGCCTCCTCTCCTCACTCGCTTTCTTTCCTCCATCGATCCCAACCTTCAGTCTCAGACCCCCATCACCTCTCAATAGGAGGTGTGTAACATATGATAGCAGATTGACATGAGCTCTACGGATACGTTACCCTCTTTATATGAGATTTTAAGGCCATATTCCTTTAGTTTCCTTTTATTTACAGAATTTTTCAAATAAAACCTCATCTGCTAAACAAGGAGAAGGATGTATTGCTCTGATGAGCCTGAATGCTCTGACATTCTTCGCCTTTGAGCTCATTTTCTTGGGCAGAAACATTCCAATTGTGCATCAGAGTATGCGAGGGAGATGTCAGTACTTCTTGTAGTAAGGCAAGATTGTGTAAACAGTCTGTGTCACCGTCAGAATCAACAGGATAGAAGCTCCCACGAGCGAGATGAACACCCAAGGATTGCTGAGGTAAGTCTGGATGAAGTTTGCTCGCCACTTGGGCCACCTCTTGTTGCAGTACTTATTCAACCTCTCGTTCACGTTCACGTTGGCCGTCCCATTGGCAAACGTGATTGCCTTGGTAAGGCGATTGAAGAGGCAAGCGATATCGTCGTCACTCCCAACCCATCCCTTTATTATGCCCTTCTCCCTGAGCAGCGTCACATCCTTGGCCGAATTGACGAGGTTGTCCATGAGAAAGGAGTAGGAAGTCACCGCGTTGTCCGCATTCAGTATCTGCTCGTAGGCAAGGTAATTGAGGAGCAGAGGCTCGGTGTTATTGTCAACTTTGAAGAAAGGAAGCCTGAGGATTCCAGTGTCTTCGAAGCTGATGTCCTTCAAGCCATCGCTGCGGCTCCTCACGAAGCGGACGCCGGCCTGGTAGAGCTCGGTGGCAGGGCGGACACTTGAGTAGGGATCGTAGGAGTAGTCACCCTTGACGGTCACATCCTTTCTGTACATGTCCCAAGTGGTGGAGTCCCATTCCTCTGATGCTCTCCGGTCTCCGTTCTGGAGTGTGCAGGTAACAATTGATGAACTTCTTGTTGTCCGCATCCTGTTTGATGAAATGCCACAATTAGACTCGAACAGAGTGGTTTGATTTGTGTGAACGAGGGATTTTACCTTGTTTCCACCTACGTCCATCAAGATATCAAGAACGGCCAAGGGCAGCTGGTTCTCGAGCCTGAGCATGTCCATCCACAGGCCTGATGGTCATGTACGGCCTCCAGAACTCCTTGGTTTGCCAGATCAAGAGATTGAGGAAGAAGACGCCGTCGAGAATCATGAGCTCAAGGAACCGGTCGACGTTGTTTCACGGCTCCTCGAGACCGTCGTAGCAGTCCATGAGGTCCCGGACCTCGGGCCTCATGGCCTCTGCGACCTCGCCCAGCGTCCTGCGGGGCCTGAGCAGGTAGTTGGAGAGGGCGATGCGCTTCTGGTGCTCCATGGGCCTCAGGTGGTCAGCGCCGTGGTGGTAAGGGCCGAAGGAGATGAGCTGGGGAGTGTAGGCGTCCTTGTTCAGCTCCCTCAGGATCTTGGGCACCCTGAAGATGCAATGATTCTCGAACCTTGCCAGCTCGACCGAGGTGTCGATCTTGCCGAGCTCCGATTGTAGAGTGATGATCCACTGGTCTCCCATCGTCTTCTTCCTTCTCTTTCTTGTTCTTGTTCTTGTTCTTCAGATCCAAAACTGAAATGGGTTTGATGTCAATCACTGGGAAAATAATTTGCAAAGAGGAGAAAGGGGAGTTTGTCCTTTTTAATGGAGTTTTTGGTTGACTTGAGGGTTCCCTTTAGTCTATTTTTATTACTTTTTAAAAGCAAAAAAAATAAACAACTACTATTGGATTACATAAGAATCTCAGACTAATTACGACATGGGGTTCCGTTGTGATACGGTAGAGTAATCAACAGAGAGCAAGTTCTCACATGCTAGCTGATTTAATTACAGTTTGATAGCGATTGT